>PEDN01001413.1:0-44194 GCA_003864495.1 Nemopilema nomurai
AACATTGGTTGTGTTTTACATCCACAACATTTCTATCAAGGCATTGACGAGCCTTTACAATGCTATTTTTATGGCGAATTTTTTACATTAACTGACTACAGGTTACAATGATATTACAACTCAACATACATGCTACCGAATCAATAAACATCGGTTGTGTTTTACATCTATTACTTTTCTATCAAGGCATTGACAAGCCTTTACAATGCTGTTTTTATGGCGAATTTTTTACATTAACTGACTACAGGTTACAATGATATTACTACTCAACATACATGCTACCGAATCAATGAACATTGGTTGTGTTTTACATCCACTACATTTCTATCAAGGCACTGACAATCCTTTACAATGCTGTTTTTATGGTGAATTTTTTACATTAACTAACTACAGGTTACAATAATATTACTACTTAACATAGATGCCACCGAATCAATATACATCGGTTGTGTTTTACATCTATTACTTTTCTATCAAGGCATTGACAAGCCTTTACAATGCTGTTTTTATGGCGAATTTTTTACATTAACTGACTACAGGTTAGGTTAATATTACTTCACAACATACATATTACCAAATGAATATTCATTGGTTGTGCTTTACATCTTCTGCATTTCTATCAAGTCGTTGACGAGCCTTTACAATGCTTTTTATAGCGAATTTTTTACATTAACTGACTACAGGTTACAATAATATTACTACTCAACATTGATGCTACCGAATGAATATACATCGGTTGTTTTTTACATCTTCTGCGTTTCTATCAAGGCGTTGACGAGCCTTTACAATTCTGTTTTTATGACGATTTTTTTTACATTAACTGACTACAGGTTACAATAATATTACTACTCAACATACATACTGCCGAATCAATATACATCGGTTGTGTTCTACATCTACTACATTTCTATCAAAGCATTGACGAACCTTTACAAAGCCCTTTCCTAATGCGAATATGTATTATTAATTGACAACAGATTTGTACGATTTTTATATTAAGCGTACCGAATGAGTATACATTGATGGTTCATTACATCTTTTAGTATCTCATTCGCTACAATGACTTGTCGGTGTGTCATAAAAAATATTACTTTTTATGTATTGTACTTACCGACGTTGACTTTCTTTTGGTGTTAGAACGAACTTATTTTAATCCTCACTGTCTATTCGCAAACACAAGATGGAGGTTGTCTTTTTGGATATTGCTTTGTTGAATACCGTTTTGGTTAATTTCTTGAACCGTTTCTTTCGTCACCCAAGAGCTATCATTTTGCAATCTCTGCGCTGCTGCTCCTACGAGTGAACTGGTTTCTCGTTTATTGATTCTTCCAAATTTATAGTTGTGGCGTATACCAATCAATTTGACGTCATAGTAAAAAATAAGTCCGTCAATCCTGCTTACTTGACAAGACCCATGCGCGGTCCTAATGGCAAAAAGCCTTCTACCGTTTTGTTTATATATCGCACTGCCACATTCTTGACTCTTTTAGTTTACTCATCTCCAATGACATTGAAGTGTTTTCTTTTTATCGATTGCTCCTTGCGTTTGAGCTTTCAGTTTGCTGCGCTATTGCATATCTACTAATAGACAGCATTTTCTTATGTTTTATGTTTCCGTCAATGCATTTTGCTATCGCTGCTTCAAAACACTCTTTATAAATTTTTCGTTGTTTTTGTTGTCCAATGAGTAACGTCTTTCGATAATGTTCAATGTATTTCTTTTTTGGAATGCTTTATTTCATTTGAGCTATATACTTGATTTTTTGGACTTACTTTTAACTTCTAACTTTACATTTTTAACGCTGCTGGTTTAATTAGATCTTGGAGGCTATTTTAGCAATTTTAATGTTTATATTTATATATCCTCTCATATCTTCTAAGTTAATCTGTTGATATTGCCTTTATTTAAATTAATTTGTATGTGCCTGCTCTCACATACGAACATACGAGAATTTCTTTATTCCAGAGATTCTTAGAAGTTTTCTTTACATTAACGCTAATTGAAAGGTTTAGAGATACGCAATAAAAGCCACAGAAAAGTCTCTTTTCTGTGCCAAGTAAAGAACATGGAAGTATAGATGGTCTACAGCTGGATGACCATACAAAGCTCAAGAATCTGTCAAGTATAATTCAGTGGAGATGTAAAGCTAGTCTCAGAGGGGAACCATGTTACTATGAGTGTCTGTAAAATTGAAAGAAGCAATAGTTAACAAGAAAGTCTCATTTAGAGAATGTTTGATACGATAAACCACAAAGTACTCCTAAGGAAACTATTTGCAAGTTGTATTTCAAGATATGTGTGCAAGCTAATAAAAAGCTATTTGATGGACATATGTTAGTTTGTTGAAATCAGCAGAAGCAAATAAACGCTAAAAGTAGTTGGAATGGAGTCTTACAGGGATCATTCCTCGGGTCCCGACTGTTCGCAATCTATTTGAATGGCCTTCCAACAGCTCTCAAGATACGGGATAGCATATTTATGCTGATGACACTACTGCATTTATCATTATGGATACTCTAGATGAAGCTGTTGTAGCTATGAAGTTAATTACAGATTGTCAAAGCATCTGGTATATTTGCAGTCAGCTGACTATTCATCATGTCAGAGGCAATGATAATGGAAAAATCCTAGCTCAAGGGACCGCTTATTCCTATAAATCTAGGGAATGAGATCATTGAATATGTAAAGAAGACAAAGTGCCTAGGGACTATCATAGAGCAGCCACTGAAATGGAGAAGACAAGCCGACCCTGTGCAAACTTGTGCTAATGGCAAGGCCAAACTATCTTCCTAAAAAGACCCTCAAAGAGATCCATTTCAAAACAATCATAGCATCGGACGAATACGGCAGAGCTATTTGGGGTCTAAGGCCAGAAAGTATGCAAGTGATTTTTGTAAAATTGTACCTTGCATTTATAATACGGTACCATTTGTTTTCTTAAATTGTATCGTTTCGAAAAGTTATACCTGCAGTTTCAAAAATTGATGACCGCTGTTTTATAAAATGATACCACTGTTTTTCAAATCGTACCAGTTGTTTTGTGAAATGGTACTCCTATGCCATATAATGGCATTTTCTTCTTTGTAAAATGGTATCCTCTAATTTAAAAAACTTCTTGTTCCATAACGTGGTAGATTTTGTCGCAGCCTGATATCCTTCTTTATTACTTGGAGCCTGAAGAAAGAATATCATGCTACAAAACAGAGGGGTACCATTTAATGAAGCAGTAAGTACCGTTTTACAAAAATAATGGTACCAGTTTATAAAACAGAGGGTACCCTCGATGAAAGAGACGGTACATTTAAGAAAGGGTCGCTCAGTTGACAACAGACCCAAGACCAAAATAGCACACAGAGTGGGGAGAGACGCCAGCTCTCTGTAATTCCAGGCATAAGGAATCACGAGGTGTGGTCACATCGAGAGGAAGGACCAGGACACAGCTCGATAAGCATAAGCTTCTCAGTGTCCTAAAAACTACCTTCGGATGCTAAGTAGAAATAGATACAGATGAAAATGGTATCATTTTGTCAATGCTAGGTGCAATTTTACAAATTAACCTTTATTAACCTGCGTTATAAATTGAAATGCACGTATGTATGTAGAGTGATCTGCTATTTTACGTAAAATATTTTATGTAAAAGAGGAATACGTTACCCTACAATCAGGATGCTATACTCTCATAAACCCTTATTTCAACTTGAACTAGTTTGTATATAAATTTCAATATGATTTACGATTCCTTCTTCTTCTACGTTCACTGCAAATTTTGTGTCATTTATTTCTTGTTCTACTTGAGTTATTTGTAAACACTGATTACCGATTATTGCAGCTACGACTCTACTATTAATGGCTTTAAGTTTACTTACATTTGATGCTTCTTAATTTTTGGAACGTCATATTTGAATCCAACTAAAATACTATGCATTTACGAATATATTATTCCATGTTAAAACATACCGTTTTACTTGAGCTCCTTATAAATATCAGTTTAAATCCCTTTGATCTCAATGCCGTTATTTCGAACAACTATCAATTTTGAATTTGATTTCTTGGAATATAAAATCGTTTTGTTCTACAATCTTTACCCACCTTTTCCCTTCCATTGCGAAAATATATTTTAACTGAGCTGTTTTTATTCGCTCTCTTAAAAATACTTTAACATCGATTCCGTTTTTTCGAATGAGCAGCAATCTTACGCCTTTTTTTCCTTCAAATGAACCATTTCTCCTTGCAACATTGATCCCTTGCAATACAATGTTATCAAGCATCAAGCTCATTTTATCTTCCGCAACAAGTTTTACAAAAAAAACCTTACCCTGATGTCTCGTTATCGGCGTCATCCTCTCTTCGAATTCTCTTGCAATCCTCTGCTAATGCTCCAGCCAACGAAATGAGTAATCGCCTGCAGACTGCTCGTGGTATAGTTGTTGCGGCTGTTTATTAATATGACGTCATAATTAGCCGTCAACTTCTGATGTCTAGCCAGTCTCGTTATGAAGGTTTGCTGGAAATCTCTTCTGTAGTTTACGGAAACAGTGTTTTAGAAACAGTTCTCTAGACTACATAGGCGTTGGTCCTGTGCTTCCTCGGCAGCTGTTTATAATTTCTAATTTTGTTGAAATTTCTTGATCATTTTGTATTTTATCATTTACTTCATCATATAGTGGCAGGTTTTATGACTTTTTCAACATGCTGCTCATGACATGAGCGCTGCTTAAAATACGCTAGTGTAGTATATCATTGTCCCATTATTTTTTAGCATGATTAGCACTATTAATATAATCACGCTGTCAATGATTGAAGATAAGAATTTGATTCAAGAATGGATTTGAACTTGTGTAACTATGACTCGTGACTAAATGGAGAATATGTTGAAACATTAATTGTGTATAAGATAATTGTATCCGTGTCTAGATGTTTGCAAATTAGCTTCTAAAGCTAAGTTGTACCTTACATAACATTAATGCTAGAGCATAAAATTTTCTTCAAACTCAAAACATCTTGTCATGGTGGTTCATTATTAATTACTCGTTGCTCCGTTCTGTCCTCTCATCTATTTTTATTTGTTTTCTATATTGCACTTATTTTTTCAGGCCCCAGTTATAAATTTCAAGGAGTATCAGACATGGCGAGAGAGTGGCGTTGCTTTTGAACTAAGGGAAGATTCTTCTTACGAGGTTCCAAACAGAACTTTGGCCTCTGGTATTATCATCAAGAAGGTATGATTTCTTTGGAGAATCATATTTCCTTAAACTTAGCTAGGTGCATGTTTCTATCTAGGGTATGTCATAGTTACAACTGTAATTAAAAAAAGTTCCTCTAAAAGCAAAAGATTTCCAGGTCTGGTCTAAGGATTATCTTTATGGTCTCATCATGAAATAAAATAAAAATGGCCCTTATGTGATCTTTAGAGAAAGGTAGCTTTCTACATTTCAATTGAAAGCATTTCCGATTATTCGGGCATACTAACATTTTTCTCTGCTCTTTTATTTTTGAGCCCTATATTAGCTACCTCTTATAAAAACGTCACATTCAATCCACTCAAAATTGTCAGTTTTCATTTCTTTCAAACTAAATATTAAATACTTTTCCTTCACTTTAACATTTCCTTGTCGACTTACACTCGTCCATTATTTCACCCAAGACAATTTATTTTACTTTCACGCTTAGCCATATCTGGTTGATTTATGATTACGTATTTCATGATCTACAAATGAAAATAACATTTTGGTCCACGAAATGCCCCTGCATTATAGTAGATAGAATGACACGAACAGTCTTATTTGTGTTACCAGGATGGAGAGAAGTTTGCAAGGCGAGGCTACTGGGGTGACCTTGTGAACAGTCCTTACTTGTCTTATGGCATTGAGAGCGAAGAAGAATCTCTTTTTAAGAAAAACAATGACATCTATGTCAAGGTATGTTGAAGGAACTGTCTTCACTGTATACTAAAAGCATGCAAACAATGATCTTTTGGTTAGCTTTCGTAGTAAAAGACAATACATGGTTACATGGTTATCTATGTAAGGGTATGAACAGAATTTCAGAGATAGCTGTTTAATGATGGAAGGGAACAAAAACTGTGATGACATTTATTTTGAAAAATTACAGATGACAGCTTGTGAACTTCAGAGAGATTGCTTCCCTTTTGTATGCAGTTTGTTTTAGTGGACTATCAGATTCCCTCGAATACTGTTCTTCTTACAATTCGCTTCTGTCCACCTCTGTGTACCCAAGATCTTCTATTTCCTGCACCTATTAGGGTTTGCAATAAATATTTTCAACATTGACGCTCTTATGAGGCCAGTGTTGTTACTCTGCAACTTTTGATGGCAGAAGTTTGGTTTCTAGACGGCAACAAACGTAGCTGAGCATAACATCACGGCTTGGATATACGAAATGATGACTGGCGAAGCATACAGTTTATGCCCTTTAAAAACTGACAGTGTAACGAAGAAATTGTCCCCCAGCGCCGAGCTTAGTGAAATAAAAGAGGAAGCAGAGTTGCCACAAGAATCAGAGGCAAAAACTGAAGAGAAGAAATCAGATGCTGGTGCAAAAGCCCCTCCAAGTAAGAATCATAGTACTTGCGATTTAACTGGTTCTTGTTACGTTTTTAATTCAGTATGTTTTGATTGTAATTTTTTTCCTAAGTTTAATGAATTAATGACAAATTTGATTCTGTGAAACTTTTTGTCTTCATAAAGTTAGCGTTAAAGCTAATGCTAGAGTTTCAGATGAAAGGATAAACACTTGAAATAAACACTAATTAAGATCTGACCTCGATTTTTTATTGAAGTGGACGATTCCCTTGCAACCAGTCTTTGAATATACCTTGTTTGTCATTGAGTCTATGTTTATAATATTTATATTTGTCATAATATTTATATTTATAATATATTCATAATTTATTTATAATGTTTGGTGATGATAAGCGTTGTTCGGTTTTCATTCATTAGCTTCAATTACTTGTTCACTCTTTTTCAGAATATGACGTCATAGATGGTCTTAAAATTGTCTTTCTTCCGATTGGTTCAGTGCCTGATCTTTCACGAAAATCCAAATATTCAGGCCTATTTGATGTTATCTTCCTATCAAACAGGTATGCAGAACTAGACTTTTTGGTTTTATTCATGTGATTTACGAGCCATTCCTTCGGAAGGCTTTCCTTTGATGACTTGATTAAACTGGCCAGGTTTTCTATTTAAGATATGTTAACTGTCATGAGTTCTAGCAGCAAACTTCATCAACGTGAGATCCATTTTGTGAATGTTTTTTATCTTAAGTTTTGCCTCTAGCATTACTTCATCTGTTTTGCTTAAACGAAGTCAATCAATGATCCAATTTTAGTCTAAACCACAGTTCTTTCAATGCATTTTAGAAATTTCTGTCTTATCTTGATTCTCGGGAATAATTGAGGTACCAAAAGCTGCCACGAGATTCTTTCACAAAAAAGGATTTTTTCCTTAGCATATTCTTTGTTCAACGCCAATTCTAGTTCTTACTAGCTTTTGAATTTATTTGAAACTAAGAAAACAAAAAGGTTTCATCTTTTGAGTAGTGAGTCACAGCCGTTGTCTTTCTTGACTCTGAAGCAACCTTTTATTTAAGAAATAAAAATTTATTTAAAAATACCTTTCTAGCATGGTGCATCTTCTAACAGAAGATATAAAGTCCATTATCTCCAAGAATTCAAGGTTGATGATTGAGACATCCAAGTGGGTATACTAATTGGTTGTTTCAGTGTCATATCTTTAAGATTCTTTGATGTCATGGCTTTTACTTACTTAATTGAAATATGAAAGAATGTACTACAACAACACTGTAATTTTGCTTTTGAAGCAGAATGTTCACAATGTTAATCAAGGAACACTGTAAAATAGTTTTGTTAAGACGTCTCGTTTGCTCAAAAAGTTAGTTTCATAATAATCCAGTACAAAGGCTAGAATTTCAAGTCTCTCGGTGTTCACCCCACCCCCAACCCTAAGCAGATCCCCAGAAATATAATGAAATCGACCTGTTGAGCGTAAGAGGAAGAACTATTTTCACGTATCATACCTAGTCATTAATCACTTGTCATCAATCATCAATAAATCCAGTTGGTCATGGTTTGGGATTTGATATATACTCTCACCTCATTTATACATATATCTTTTCATACTCAGCACATGTGCCTTTGCTTACCAATACAATTGTGAAATTTTAAGACCTCGTCTTTACAATATCCTCCCTGTTTTAAGGCCTTCAGTTTTGATGTCTTTATCTCCAAAGGTTTTTATGGATGTAGTATTTTTATTATAAAATATCATTACAGTATGTAATTTGCTTTTCTTTTTACAGCTTTATGCTTGACCTAAGACATGAGCATCGAGTTGAATATAACAAGAAAACAAAGGCCATGGCTGAAGCTCTTGGTTTCAAGGTTGTGTATCTATTTACAATTCGTATTTTCTGTTATTCCTTATCCTCTTACCCTCATCCAGCCTTATCGGCCTTCCTTTCTTCGCACAACTATTTTCAGCTGCACCTAAATTACTTCACAGCATTCATTTCCCAAAGATTCTGCTTGCCCACGCTGCATGCACCATCTTCGCAGTTCTCGTGTGAAGAAACTTTTCCTTCATTTCGACAGTTAATTGTCTTTGGACCACTCATTTTTTCTTCATTGATCTTTATCTGCTTAATGTTTGCTAGTTTTCAATCCTTCCTGCTATCTCAAATCTTCTGTTTGGTCAATAGACTCTGCCTTCCACACTTGTTGCTCATCTATTATAGACAAAACACCTGCTTTTGCTTTTCAGGACAGACGGATCCTTGTCCCAAATAGCCCATACATTTTCTATCTACAGGAATACGTCATGATTTTCCTATAGCTTTCTTCACTACTTACACTTTTACCTTCACATTCTTGAAAGTTGTATATTTACCCATATCTTATATTGTTTGGGATGTTCGTAGTTCTATTTTTCTTAGGTTTTAAAATCTCTCTCCCCCTCTTTTAATTTGCAGATGATACGCGAATGTGACGCAGAAAAGAGCGCATGTGCTTTCTTCGATCTAGCAGCAAACGGAAATAATCAGTAGGCAGTATGCAAGAGATTCAAGTTCAAAAGTGGCCTACTAGGTTTCCTAATCGACTGGCTTAGTTAGTTTAGATGACTTTTGGTGTTTTATCAATGAGCAGTATGTTTGCAAATCAACTGGTTGCTAATTAATGACCTGTTTATTGCGGAAAGGTAGGCCAATGAGAGTGAACATTGCTATGCCTTAAAACACATGCGAGGAAATGGTACCAAGGCAACATTTTTAAAGGTGTGAAGGCAAACATAAAGGCATGTGTATCATATAAATTCACAATGTAAATAAAAACAATGTAAAAATAACATTTTACTCTTTATGTTTACAAAGAAAGGAAATTGACATTTTCTTGTCCCAGGGTATTCTAATTTGTGGATGCCTGTCTTTGATGTTTTGAATAAGAGAAGGAATTGAGAATCTCATTAGAGTTATGCTGTTTTGCAATAATTCTTCAAAGACGTTTTGATTATATTTAGCTCATGAGGCTTTTTAATCAGAAGAATCAGAAGAGTACTTACCTTGTATACATTACTTGAGTATTTTTTAATTTGATGCATTAGCAATGTCTGGGGTTTTCCCCTTAATTGTAGGTTCCAGGATTACCCCACTCCGTCTTCTGATTTCCTTGACTTTCTTCTTTAGAATGATTTTACCTTCTCGTTCACCTAACTTCCTTCATTCTCCCGTTTCAACATCATTTTTTCATTGTTTTTCTTTTTTATCAAACCTTTAATATGCCATGACGACAAATATCTAACATGTCAACTAACATAGAGCATCATAAATCACATCATCGTTTCTCCCTACTGAAGAAATGGTCTCCATGCACTTTATACTTGACTTTTCTCAATCTTTTTGAGATTTCCCAATAATTTTGTTTGGTTGTTTATCTAGCTTGCTTCAATAGCAAGCTTAAAAAGATACTGGCGTAAATAAAGCGCTAGACAGCTATAGACGCATGTGGACTGTGTTCCTGAGATGACTCTGAAGCCAGGAAAGCGAGATTATTCTCTTCTGTGACTGAAATGGCAGACTGGAGATCATTTAGAGGAAAGGGCTTCGATGCACACGCAGCATGCACGACGTATCATTCAGCTTTGCGGAGTATAGCCTGGATGTCGCGGTACATTTTTTGGTCTTTAACTTCACAAATTTGTCTATAACAAAACAACTTAACGTCAATAGTTCATATGATGGTTCCTCAATACCGATTATACCGTTTCGGAAAAAAGTGAGCTGCTATACTTTTCTGACCAACTTTTTCTTGACAGAAAATTTATTTAACAGGTTCAAATGTTGTCAAAGTTCCCGTTTTTTGTCAAGTTCCCCAATGCATGATCAACTTTCTGGTTATTTTCCAGGCGTGACACCGCTAACACACCCCCTCCTTTACCGCTAGAGCTCTGGGAGTGCTCTTACCTTTTCAGTTTCATAAGTGGTCTGCTTGGATTGTAATAAGATTCTAATTTCCATTTCTAGTTCTCATCAAATTCTTCAACCAACTTTATTCCTCTTAATTGTAGCGACTACATTTCCAAGAAACATGGAAAGTTCATCAGAGTTTTATGAAAGGTGGTCCTACATTTTATGATCCTATCGTGCAATTCCCTACATGTTTAATTGCTTCCTTTTGTGATAAATGTTTGAAAAAGCCAAGTTACTCTTCCCCTTTATTTCGACTTGTTATTTCCGACCTACAGAAAGAAAAAGTATGCTTACCCTTTCTTATATACGTTAGCA
This sequence comes from Nemopilema nomurai, assembly GCA_003864495.1. Taxonomy (NCBI): domain Eukaryota; kingdom Metazoa; phylum Cnidaria; class Scyphozoa; order Rhizostomeae; family Rhizostomatidae; genus Nemopilema; species Nemopilema nomurai. The sequence goes on from PEDN01001413.1 coordinate 10,820, forward strand.
GGATAATCTACTGATGACTTTTTGAATTCTTAAAAAATGATGAACGTTTTTGCGCACAAAGTGGAACATCGTTCAATTCTTGCGCAGTTATTAAAATAGGGCACCCCTCCCTCTTGCAATTCTATCATCCACTTGCGTTTCTTACATACATTGAATGCTTTTGTGGATCAATAAAAAAAATTTAATGTTTTAAAAAAGAGAAATAACGCTTACTTAGTCATAATGAAAAGTTTCTAAAAATTCTTCAATATATTGCACTCAGTTAAGAAAAAATATAACTTGTTTGTATCACAACCAAAGCTTCGTTATAAATCACAAGTCAAAGTGCATGAATTCCTAAAGTAAGAAGGATCCTCTTTTTCCAAATGAAAACAAAGCACTAACTTCCATCCCAAAGCAACCAATGTTCTCTTTAGAGCTTTAGCATATGTTTGGATTAATCTTGGCACATATCTTACAATTTTACGTAAAAACACTTCGTTTTTTATTTGATTCTTTCTAGGCCAGTCTCTTGCACTCGTGGAATTCGCCTTTGATTTCAAAACAAAGAACTTTCACACCTTTAAACGTGGCCTTCAGATGATTTTCGTAATCAAACACCGAAGAAACCTACTTCAGTTGAGGATTTTACCGGATTTTGCAAGCTTTTCGCGTAAGTAGATTGTAATTCTTTTGTATTTTGCCATGCATCGATAGGTGTTTGGGTAGGTCAATGAATTTTGGATGATTTTACACTTCAATGTTTGTTTTTCGTACCGGCGATACTGATTCTGCCGATAGTTTTTCGATAGTTTCACTAACATAAGAACAAATATAGCACACAAAATACTAATTTGAGTTGTAATATTAGTGGCTTCTTTCGTTGACCGTGTCTTAGAAGCAAAAGCAGCTTGCAAAACGTCGAGTCTTGTGTAGAGGGAAGCGGCCTAATGTAAGCGTTTGTTTGATTCCTTAGGTCATTGTTTACTCCAAGCTACCAGAACTTATGGGCCTTTCCAGAAAGAAGATTCATAGCTACAGAAGAATGTCGAAAGAGTGAACATTTCTGTCATTTGCGAACTTTATCGTACGAACTCTCAGTGTTTTTCATGTCAAGTTTGCTTAACCGTATTTTAAAGTATTTTTATACTCGTCTATTTTCACGTTTATTGAAATAAATTTGTCATCGGATGAGGCCACATTTCTCAAGTCTCTTTCACCTTGATTCAGTCGCAAGTGATTCAAAACTATCTAATTTAAGATTATTTGATTCATTTCCAAAGTGCTTCAGTTCTTGTGGTTTTATCGTGCTCGCACCAAAGGGGCTGTCGATGTGGTAAAAGCCATTGATCTGTTTTTTAATTGGTACATTTCAATTGCAATATAAATCCATGCCTTCTTCTAAGATTTTGAAAAGCTTTTCTTTAAGTCTTTTGATTTTAGACTAACATTTTACTCTAAATAAGGTTGTATTCCATTTGTCTCCACTTTTCAACTTGAAAGCCTCTATCCCCGTTACCTATTGTGTATCCGTCGAAATTATTTTACCAATATACTCCCGTATTTCATTGTACTTTACTTCAAACTCTATAGAATTGACCCCCGATTTCTATTGTATTTTACCTGAAACCTCCTTTGAATTGACCCCCGATTTCTATTGTATTTTACCTGAAACTTCCTTTGGATTGACCCCCGATTTCTATTGTATTTTACCTGAAGCTTCCTTTGAATTAACCCCCGATTTCTATTGTATTTTACCTTAAACTTCCTTTGAATTGACCCCCGATTTCTATTGTATTTTACCTGAAACTTCCATTGAATTGACCCCGATTTCTATTGTATTTTACCTGAAACTTCCTTTGAATTGACCCCCGATTTCTATTGTATTTTACCTGAAACTTCCATTGAATTGACCCCGATTTCTATTGTATTTTACCTGAAACTTCCTTTGAATTGACCCCCGATTTCTATTGTATTTTACCTGAAACTTCCATTGAATTGACCCCCGATTTCTATTGTATTTTACCTGAAACTTCCTTTGAATTAACCCCCGATTTCTATTGTATTTTACCTGAAACTTCCTTTGAATTGACCCCCGATTTCTATTGTATTTTACCTGAAACTTCCATTGAATTGACCCCCGATTTCTATTGTATTTTACCTGAAACTTCCTTTGAATTAACCCCCGATTTCTATTGTATTTTACCTGAAACTTCCTTTGAATTGACCCCCGATTTCTATTGTATTTTACCTAAAACTTCCTTTGAATTAACCCCCGATATCTATTGTATTTTACCTTAAACTTCCTTTGAATTAACCCCCGATTTCTATTGTATTTTACCTTAAACTTCCTTTGAATTGACCCCCGATTTCTATTGTATTTTACCTTAAACTTCCATTGAATTTCCCCCGATGTCCATTGAATTTAAGGGAACCTCTTTTATGCCAATAACAATGTTGCATTGTATTTCAATCTTGTCTCTTTTGTTTTCTCTCGGAAAAACAATAGACCTTAGGAGAGATTTCAATGGTGGTCTTTAGCTTCAACAATAGAAATTCAAAGTAGTTTTCTATTGAAATTTCCTTTGAATTTTCCTCCGGATTTTTCTAAGACTTAACCATTGTTTTCTTGGAATATTTTGCCCGCAAGTAGCGGCTTGGCCGAGGGCGGGCTAGAGCCGTGAATGATTGACAGGTCATTGTTTTTGGCCAATCAGATTGCTTTATTTTGGCCCTTCTGGTGGCGGCGGGCAGGAGCCGTGATCTGTAGATAAAGCGCTTTTTAGGTAGCCTTTGGCCGCCAAGGTCCGCCATTGTTAGTTGACCAATCAGAAAGCAGCATTCTGTTATTGTTTTCAGAGCCAATCAGAAGCCAGTATTTTAAAACTTTCTTTTGTTTTTAACCAATCACAGCGCTCAGTTTTCCATTGTTTTTCTATTGTTTGGTAGCCAATCAAATGCCCCTATTTTTGCCCGCTTGGCCTCGCTTTCGTTTCATTGAAGACGGGGGTCAGGTAGTAATCAAATTCAATTTTCTCCTCTTCATTCAAGCGATCATTTACTCTACGTACAATCTTAATGTCTACCTACCTAGGAAACCAAGAGACTGTTTTTGGTCGGGGTTGTCTTAGCAAGGTGTTTTAAGCAAAGGGTTAACAAGAGGGAAGAGAAGTCCCTCTTGTTAACCCCCTGATTAAAACACCGTGCTAAGAAGACCCCTTCAATGTTGTGTTAGGGGTTATCTCAAAATGGCGTTTTAAGCAAAGGGTAAACAAGAAGAAGGCCTCCTTGCTAACTCTCCGATTAAAACGCCATGCTAAGGCAACCCCTAACGCAATACCAAAACAGTCTCCAAGGCAATTAACTAACTACTTACAAAAATATAGAATACTCTAAACGATAAAGGATAATCTAACACCCTTACAACGTTTGAATAAGTAAAACTAAGTCGGCAATTCCTCGCAGCATTAGGACTTTAGCAAAACGAATAAGATAATGACAGGAGATAAAGAAGGGATGTTAAAAGGGAACTGCTGCCAATAAAGGGTAGACAAGGGGAACCCTGCATTGGACGGATACATTGATGTAATAACTACAATAGACGTAAGTAAATTATAAACTTGTAGATCACAGTTATGAATGTATATGGAAAGAGTATCTACAGGCTAGAAGTTCAAGTTATCACTTGGAATGTAAGTATCTATTTAATGGGAGTAAAATAACCTAGGGTGCTACTAATTATGGTGAATGCTATTATACTCTCCTATATGTTCATTTGAATATCGGGTGGTCCTTACATAATAGGTAGATGGGTGGTTGTTCTTATAATCACTGGTGTTTCAAGCAGACACCTCTCCAAAAAGGGGATCAATCGACGGGTCTTTCTAATGTTTAGTAACTTCTAGCAATATGTCTATGTCTGAGGTACAGCTTCCTAAATACTGCGAGGTATGCCAATTTTAAATATAAAGTAGTGCACCGTCTAAAATAATCTAAATGCAGAGTTCATAGTTAATAAATTGTTCGTGTTCTTCGGTGTCCTTGTTTATGAAACTCCTCTGGTCGCGCCATGCTTCTCTCCTGAATTGCTGTCCATACACTGAAAAGACGAAGAAGAAACCAGCAGAACAGAATCCACAAGAATCAGGAAAGTTGACGTTAATCAAAGCCATCGAAATAATAAAGCGATTTTTAATTAAATTAATAAGGGGCAATGTTTATCAGAGCATTATTTCTACGATGCAAGGCAATCGCACTTCAGAAAGAGTGGGTTAAGACATGCTATTGCTTCTAGACAAAGAGCTCTACTGGGTTGCACGCTTTTTTGCCGATGCAGTACCCAAGAGACATTCTGTCACTTTGCAGGTCAAGATCTGCCCTTCATGCATCTCTGACGATAATTTACCAACATCTAACCTAAAGCTGTACTCTAACTCTAAAGTCGGTTTCTGAGGCCTAACATTTGGAAAATGACACAAATGTATAATAGACTTTATACTGAATGATAGTGAATAGATGTATTTTTCGAGTTCGTGGGCCTAAAAAACTTTCGTAATTTGATGACATTTTATCACTAAGCAGGTAAGACCGTACATCTGTACATATGGCGATTAGTTTCTAACACTACATCCAAACATAAAGTTGCCAGGGTTTTGCCTTTTAAATGAAGAGACTTGTAAGTAGCAGCTTCTGTATATGACCGAACTGAACCATTGTATCAACTACTTATCCTGACTGAATAATCTGATTTTAGCAACCACATGGAAACATTGCCGAGGCTTTCAAATCAAATAAGCAAATTGTGTCATTCATTTCAAGCTTTCATTTAGGAATATGTTCCGCTGAACGCCAATTGCAACTTATTCTCTACCTTCGCAACGCTTAATTTTGACTGTGTATTGAGTAAAATGTTGGCACAACTCGATTCAGAGTAAATGATTTTCAGACTTGCGGGAAAACTTCCCTATTTTCAAAAGAAAAGTATTGATGCAATGTTCAATAATGCATTATTAGCCACTGACCATAATGAATTCACGTGCCACGCGGGTCTATTTATGCAGGCGTATCCCATGGGAATTTAGAGGTACGGGAAATTCTCAAGGGAATTGTTGAGTGCGAGAAAAAGTCAACGGTATAAAGTGCAGACGCAAACTATTTTTCTCTTAAAGATTAACCAAAACTTTCTTAGAAATATGAAAGAATATTTTGAAAAGAGTCATAAAGTTTCGATGTAAAATGGAAATGACGCCAAATTTCAAAATCTATTTCAAAATTTCAAAGCTTTATCGCCCAAAGTTGTAATTTACATTAATTGCTTTCAAGCGCTATTTTTTGATAAATCTCTTATAATTGTTTTTTTCAATAATATCATTTGAGTTCAATTGGTTTAAAAGAAAAACGACCTTTTGGCATTTCAGGCGAATGACCTTTGCATCCACAGCCAAGCCTTCCAGCAACCCACCAAACCAGCCTCCAACAAAACAAATCGCAACACCACAAAACACCATCGCCTCCTATTTCCATCCAAATCAACCAACCAATCCTCATCCACACAATGGCTCGTGAATGCAAAAGGTCAATGTGAAAGAAGTGCAAACTGAATTTGAAATTTTATTGTGATTTCTTGTCTTAAAAAGATTTTGCTTTATCAAAAATATGCTATTTTGTTTGAAAGTTTCCCCAAAATGATAAAAATTGGCTGGAAAGATAATTGAATTGTGAATTTGATGTTTGATTATCGTTTGAATAATAATTTTAATTGATATTTGAGCTCTGGCAGCATTGAAAGAGAAATGAAACAGAAAGTATATTGACTTACGAAATGAAAAATAACTTCTGTTTCTTTTGAGAAGAAATTGCCAAGAAATTGTCGGATAAAGGCCTTTATCATGATTTATCCATCCCTTCATTGTTTAAATGCCCCTTTGTACAAAGCTTCTGTTCTTGATAACCAAACTGCATATGAGTGACAATTTCAGTACAGTTTTGTGGATTTCACAGATTTGATTTTTTTATCTTTAGTCAAGTGGTGATACAATTAATCATTATTGAGGACTGTTGAGGGCAATTGATAAAATGGTACATATAGGATATTTGTATTGGATATAAATAGGTTTGTCTTTAATACAAATTGTTTTATCAGTAATCATATGTCCCCTGAGGGAAAAGGTAATGGTGAAAGCACAAATACAGATTCTTTTTTCAATAGTTAATTTGCTAAAGATAGAATTTGCTGAAAAGACTCACCACTTGTGTCAAGACAAAATTGTTCCTAATAATCGGGCATCAGACCAGTTTCAAAGTGCCTGAAAGGGAATCCAAATTTTCATTTCTTGCTGATGACAAAGAAGAGGAGGGCTAGAGCCTATGGTTACATTGTTCAATAGGTCTTTGATTTATAAAAGACATAAGAGACTAGGACTGCTTGATGTTTATAAAAAGGAAACATAGATTTGCAAACACTACAATTGACTCGATAACCTGACATGAGCAATTATTGCAAAGAATTTCTTGATAAATTCCTTTCCAAAAGTATAAAGTATTGATATCTTAGCATACAAAGATAAGTACAAAAGTAAAAAACATCCAATAAACAAAACTCACTTTGAATAAGTTTCTGCAAGTGAGCATTCAAACTCAACTGCTTGATCACTTGCCATCTGTTGATACTAAGACAATATAAATAGAGTACCAAAGAGGACAAATAACTCTGAAAATGAAAATATGCTTGAAAGTGGACAAAGAATACCAAATCAAAGTATGTTAGAAAAAAGTAATAAATGAATTATGCAATGAATATCAATTGACTGACCTTCAATCCAGATTTAAATGTGTCTGATTATTTGCCAAGTACAGGACCTTATTTCTACCAAAAGACAAATACTTGCAGAGACTGAAAAATATACTTCCTAAACAAACGCTGAGCAAAATATCACCTTCCTATTTTTGCTAACTTCCAAAACCGTAAATACTCTTCAAATACTTTGCAATAAGGAAAGGGCAAAACTATGTGAAAAGGAAAGAAGAAAAATTGTGCTACAATGCAATTTGCCAATCCTGAAAAAAGCAGCAAATGTCCAACATTGCACTTACAAAAAAGACAACCCAAAAAGGGGTAAAAACATTAAATATAATCTTGAAAGCAAGCATGAAGCTTCAAATGACTTGATTTTTTCCAAAAGATGCTAACAATCATTAGATGAAAACTCTTGGTATTCATGGTGGAGAGAATCAATCAATATTTTTTGCATATCAATACATAAATATCAAGTATACCACAAATATCCCAGTCAGTTGAGCCATCTCTTCTGCATAGGTGCATTGAGCAGCAAATACCAAGTCCATCCTCTTTTTCCCACCTCTTGAGCAATTATGGCCGGAATAACAAAGCAGGCATTCGACAACGTTCAAATAAGATTGATAAACTAAGACAGTAAGCGAAAGAAAACAAAGTTGCATGGAGGCAATTAAATTTGCAAAACTAGCATTTGAAAATTTCTAAATTTTCTGTTGGTCAAAAATTTAAAGAATACACACTTACAGTTTATTGGTTTAAGGATGTGCCATTTCTTGACTTCTATTCCAGCAGGAGAAGCTCAAAAGCTATTTCAAAATGTAACAATTGGGAAAAATGTGATTAAGAACGCAAGGGAGCTCATTATCATGAATAGTCATCTGCTAAGTTCTAACAAAAATGAAAAAAAGTCTGCAAGTGTAGCCAAACCTGAAAAAGAATTAAAAAAAGGTTTTACAAATGAAACAGTGTAAACTAACAGCCTGTAATCAAGAATATCTACTGTGATCAAAACATTGATGATTGATAAAATAAAGCCAGAGTTTATTTTCAATGCACTAAAGATTAAAAATTATATTTAGTTATAACTTTTGTGCACATAGGGGAGGAAGATTAGCAACCTTATAATTAATTATTTGGCAACAACAATATCTAAAAATAAAATGCTTCCCATGCTAGATTGAAAACTAATAGTTCACTTAATGCTTAAAAAATAACTGCAATATACAAAAGCAGCTTGAACCTTACAGAATGTTGTGTATTACACATATAATTTTCAAGTGAACTGCATTTTTGTTACTTGAAAGAAAATGCTTTTGTAATGAGCCTGGAAAGATTTTGCATTAAATCCTTAAATTAGGTGCATGAGGTGCTACAAAATGCTAACTTAATGCTTAAGTCTACAAAGACAAAATGCAAAATGCAAAAGAGGCAAAATTACATATGTAATGAAAAGTTTTCACATTGTGATACAGATTTCAGAAAAAAGTCTTTTGAATCCTTTGAGGGCATTTTGGCAAAAAAATTCTGAATAGGCACTATTTCTTGAGGAATGGATCCTATTTTTATTACGATTGCTGAAAGAAGATCATAGAATATTCTAGAAATTTTTTGAGAATATAACTTGAGGATTTTTCACCTGCAGGTTTTCAAGGAATTTTTCAATAAATGAAAATTTGTTGAAAGTTGGAGTACTGAATATTTAAAGATGACTGAATCAATTTCCGAAAAAATGAATCTTGACTCCTTGGTACACTGGGAATGCAATACCTCTTCAACCAATTACAACAACCAACCTTTCATTAAAGCAAAGCCAACCCCAACACCACCCCAACACCACCCCAACAACACCTCAACACCACCTCAACAACACCTCAACACCACCTCAACACCACCTCAACACCACCTCAACACCACCTCAACACCACCTCAACACCACCTCAACACCACCTCAACACCACCTCAACACCACCTCAACACCACCACCACAACTCCCATCCAACAAACCTCAAAGCTGAAATCCACCACAAAGCATTTCCAGCATACTCAAGGAGACATAGGCCAAAAGTTGAAAAGGTTGAAGAAATCTTTTCAAAAAGTCAATTGATTTGTAGGCAACAACATGAACAAATTTTGAGAATTTTCAGTTTAATTTTTGAAATTTTATGAAATGTTTCTTAAGTTATTCAAAAGAAAGTGATAAAGGCAGACTAAGTGTTTTAGGATAAGGAGTATACTTATGATAAAGGAGATAAACCTAACTTTATATAACTTTTCTTGCAAAATACTAATATCAGACGTATTATTGACAATTGTTGGTAATTCCTCAATGAATGTTTTCTAATTTCACTTTCTTGCTGTCTCCTGGTGTTTATTTGACCCTTAATATTTGACAGCAGCCAACCCTTTTTGAGTCCTTTTTGTAAAAGTTAGAGTACTTGGTTATAAGCCAAATAAAATATCTGCTGACATCAAAACTGTTGTATATGCAATACTTAGCTTAATTTGTGAAGTGGCAAAAGTGGTATAAATTAAACAGCAGAAATAGTTATCACAATTTATCAATATCTAGTATAAACCATTATTAGAAGCAATTAATATTGCAAGTTCCTGGCAGATAATTTCATGACCGGGTTTTAGGATGAGAAGAAGGCATAGACAAAAGTGAAAAATTATAAGCTCTGCAAAAAATGAGTGGTAATAATGCCATGTCGGCCAGCCAATATTATGAATAAACAAAATGTTGAAAAAGATGAAAAATTCAAGAAACTTGGTACTTACATACTATACTGTCTTGAAAATGAAGATTTGATCAGAACAAAAGGCGTAATCCGTCCAAAACCTGTAACAGAATATAATATTTCAATTAATGGATTATGATATTTTTGGTTTATAAAAACTACCATGAGTTGAATGAAAAAAGGTCGACAAGCATTCTTGGATTTATGAAGAAAACCTGGATTTAAGGTGTTGAAAATTGTAGGCTATTTATTTAAATGTTGTTCAATTCAAAACATCAACTGAAATCAGGTATTCTTGCAATAACACACTAAGAAATAATAGTCTGTTTGCTAGGTCACTAAAATCCTTTAGATGTTATTAATGTATACAAATAGTTTGTTTGAAATATTGAAAGAAATTAGAAAACTCTTACTGTTGCATCTTCGGTAGTTTTATTGTAAACAATGAAAGTTCAGCTCTAACTTCGAATTTAACTTAAATTTTGAGAAGCTAGGTGGTAATTGTAAATTTTGGAAAAAAAGATTGTTGTTTTCAAATGTTTTGAAAGATTCTCCCTTAAAAAAAGATTTACACTTGTGTGGCATTCACGTACCTTAGGCCGAAGCTTTCTTGCTCGGCTTGGAACGGAGGTGCTTTCACTGTCAGAGCACGAGGGGCAAAGGACGAACGTCAGGTGGACGAAGGTATTTATATGGCATGTATACCATGCTTGCACGCTTCTTTCACTTTGGGACACAGATATTTATTGATTTCTGATTCCCAAAACGCGTGCAAGTGAACAGTTTCTTTGTATTATTCTACCTTGAGGGCTGCTGTTTTGCTAGCCTTTTATGAACATCTCTTAGGAACTATTGTTTTTCGAACGAGGGACCTCCATCTCTTGGCCCCTGGGACTTCCTCTGCAAAATTTCTTAGCACCGCTTGATCGATTGTTTCCTTGTGAATTCGTGGAACTCGCTCCAGACCCTTCTAACGTAGAAATAAAATGGCGTCCAGGGAGGAAAGAGAAAAAGTTGCTGCGGCAAGAGAAACACTTGACAGTAAGAGCAGACTATTTAAAGTTTATCTTCTGTGCAAGCTCATTTACTCGATATGTTTTATTGTAAGAAGATGCAAAATCTTATGGTTTAATTCTGCTAAATGTATGCCGGATGTTATTGCCCCGGGCCGGCCCCTTCTCGCGCGCGCAGGCCTAACAAATTATCCTCTCATGTCGTACTCAATTTATGTTTAACGTACTCGATACTCTGCAGCGAAGTTGATTATTACTACCAGTGTACGTTTAGGTATCATCAATTACTTTCGAGAGGCAAAAAGGTAGCCTATAATACTGAAAAACTGCTCTTTGTAGTCAGCCCCGGCAGACAACTCACAACTGGGGTGTGTACATTTAAGTTTAATTAAGTTTATGTTTGCTAGTGGTATGGTGCAAGTATGATTGCAACCAACTGGAATGAATTGCCCGATTCTAGGGGTCATAAACGTTTTATAAGATTGATTAAATGTATAGGTATTGGAGTATCGAGAGATCATTGTTCAGAAAATAGACTGCCAAGCCTGCATAATAATAAGCAAAAGTCAAACATTATCAAATACAACTAAATAAATATCTGTCACAAAACAGTGGTATGTGGTGGTAAGAATAATTTTTTCAACATCATAAAAAAAAACAAATTCTCATAGACCATCTCCAAATTATAATGAATTTAATTCAGAGTTAACCGAGACAGAGAGAGGACCGAGACAGCATATGTGGAAACTACTCAATGAAGCACTTGACACATGAATATCAAACAATCTATGCAAGTATTGGCTGCAAATGAATGGAACCGGCTTTTTAGTTCTTGATACTTGCAGTTATAACAATTTTTCAAATAAAAAAAATTCCTTAGTGATTTCTATTTTAGTAGTATTATAAGTTCTTTAAATATTTCGGCCTTCTACATGTAGGTTCCTTATAAAGTGGTTCCTTATAAAAAGCGTGTATAACAAGCAGTTCCTCAAATCCCTTAGCCATGTGGCTTGCACATGGGAATAATTTTGAACATGTTCTGCTAACCCGTTAATACATGTGACAGACTGCAACTCCTTATATGGATAGCAGGTTGTCATCATCAGTTTTGTTCTTTAAGCAGAAGCTGTGGTCAAAAGTGATAATCCAGTTTTTGTTATTAGTTCCAGTCTTGTTATTGTCAAATATGATAATCCAGTTTTTTTGTTATTGGTTTAATCCATAGAAATAATATATGACTCAAGAAATAGCCTACAGACAACTTTAGAGATTATGCTTAAGGTTATTTTTGTTCTTATCTAGAGATGGTTTTGTTATTGATTTCATATTTTTGAGGAAGTTCTGTGCTACTTGTCAATACAGTTTACTTAGTCATTCTTGTAGATGTTGAAGCTAGAAATCTAATTACCATATTTCCCTTTGCATAACATGAATTTTTGTGAGAAGGCACTTTTAATTTCATATCAATATGCTCTTGCCATGTATAAGAAGCACCCTTCTTTCCCATTAGTATACAAGCATCAATTATAAAAAAGGACTGGTCACCCTACCACAAAATGAAGGGGCCCAGAACTTTTGGACTAACCTTTATCACAACCCATAATTGTTTTATATTTTCTTTCTCTCTTTCAATTGACCTTCTTTGTCCCCAGGTATAGCAAAGTCCATAATATAACGATTTCTTGCACGGTTACTATGTCTTCACTGGTTTAATAAATGCTAAATCACTATGTCTAGCACTATCACTTTGTCTTCTAATGCTATCACTGCTGAAATGAATAAAATTTTCGTTTTCAGCCCTCATGGAAATGTCAAATCTACTGAACACTGGTTTAGACTCAGAAAGCCTATCAATATGTGTAAAACTCATTGAAGCTGGAGTCAATCCTGAAGCATTAGCTTTGGTTATCAAGGAGCTTCGTAGGGAGAGTGCAGCCATACAGGTATTATAGGGTATTTCCCTCTTTGTTTCAAATATTCTCTGTGAAATGTCTTCCAATCATCTATGTGCAAGGAAAACATTTAATATCCAAGTCTAAAATGGGGATCACATATAGAAAGACATGTATCAAGATTGAGCTTCAATATTCTATAATTAACTAGATGCTATGTGCTGGTTGAAACAGTATAAATGCTAGAGCAATCACTAAGAAGGAAAAGGCTTTGGAGTTGATTTTTTGACACACTCACTTCTCTTTTTGGTTTTCCTTTACAAACTGTTCAGGGAAATATGTTTCAATATAGCAGAACAACAGATGTGTTAGAAGAATTGTGAAATTTAATTTAAAGTAATTTTTAAGTGCTACCAAAACTATCTGTGGTTTTGTGGCAAATTTATTGTAAACCAAGTATCAATATACAGTGATGTGTTAGAACCAGGCTTCAATTGGAATTTGAAAGTAGATAGCATGATTTTCTGTCAATTTAGCAAGACTTCTTAAAATTATTTGATGATGGTATACAAACTGAGGGGAATAATGAACATATGTTAATAATGGTCTGTTTTATTTAAAACTGTGTTAATTAGATTTGGCTGGTACAATTTGTTTCATAAGCTAATAGGTTCTCAAGTAACACCCCTATCAAACTAGAACGCTACTGTCCAGCAGGGTTAGAGCCTAGGTTTAATGTAATTTTTCGTTTTATCTGGCTTTTAGTTGTTTATAGTATGCCTCCCCATGCCATTTTGTTTGTTTTTGTCTTTGTCAAATTGATTGTTTGTTTATTATGCAGACATCAGCATCAATCTGAAGAATGAAGCAAAAAATCACAAAAAGAGCTACTGCTAGCGACTCCTTTGGAACGATGTAAATATTTTATTTATTCCTAGTAAATTTTGTATTTTAAATGAAAATGCAAGTAATGATTGATTAGTTGCAAAACTTGTATTGTTCTTGTGTTGTATTGTTCTTGTATTGTACTGTTCTTGTATTGTACTGTCTTTCTAAAGGTCAACAAATCAGTATAATGTTTCTATGCCTGTATTAGACTATAGTTAAGATTGGTCATAATTCATGTGTCAAGAAACAACATTTCATTCCATTGTATTGCTTCAATACATCACTGTTTCTGGAGAAAACGTTTCTGTTTACTTTTTTAAACAAAATTCTTGCAATTTTCCATTTGTTAACTTTTGGAAATTAATATGGTTCACATATTTTTTTTCTAACAGCACATACAAAAATGATTCCTTAATATTCCTTAAAAAGTCAGCAATATCAATTTAAATCCCTGTGCGCGATTAGTAAATTAATAAATGTTGTTTTCTGTAAATTCTCCTGGGAACCCTTTTTTACAATTTTCCCCTGATTTATTCCGTGCCTAATATTTGCTATTCAGTTTCCGGATTTCGATGTCTTTTTTTACGATTCTCCTGAGAACGTCTTCTCGTCATTTCTAACAATCTGTCCTCCTCCCCTCAGTCTAGCACCATAATTGTTCGTCTCCGTAGTTTGTTTTCTTCAAGAGAATACCTCGGGTGAAGTCTTTTTAACACCTTCCTCGCATATATTATCCTTATTCAAAGCTGTTCATTTTACAACTTCCCTAATTCGGTTTCTTTTATTGTCTCTCTCGAGATTACTTTCCTGTAATTTCTTACAGTCTTTCCCCCAAGAGACTTTTTGACTTCTCGTTTGCTATTCATTTTGTTTACATCCTTCAAGGCCTTTTGAAGTACCGAAACCTTTTTTCCAAATACTAAAATGTTATGAGAAACCGATTCATATCTACCAATGATAAATTTCTTAATTAATGTTTATAACAGACCATTCCATGCGACGTATGCTCTGCTCCCCAAGCAGCGTAGGCATCTGTTCTCCGCAATAACCACCTAATTGTCTCATTCCTTATAATAGGCTTCCTTATAATAGGAAGAAAGATCAGAAATAGCTATTGTAACTATTTACGTGCATTTGGTCATGGCTTAGGGTGGATCCACTTTTGCCACAATTTAAGCTATCTTTTTATCACCTCAGTAACGCACACTGTTCCAGAATTCCTAGATGGTTTATATTATAGAATTTCTAGCAAGGCATTTATTGAGGCCCATCAAAGAAATTTTATGCTAACTAAAAGAGCTGCAAGGTCTGTTTATGTCATTTTTTACGAAAATACAGGAGTCTTTGTCCTAAAGGTTCATTGATCTATTGAAAGAACTTTCGCAAGTCATGGGCGACCTTTGATTTTTCAAAATGTGTACCTTGAGATATTTCCAAAAGCAGAAATCTTTTTGAATGTAGAATTTATTTCTTTTCGCATCAAAACAAATTTTACGAACATTTATGTTGTTGGTTGAATACTTATTTCTTATTACAACTTTCTAATATTGCGAGGAGTCCGATAAAGCCTTACTGGTTTGGAATCCGGTTGACTGAAATTTCGTGTTCTCAATCTCGCTCGTTTTAACCACCAAGATACAGCAATGTTTTTGTTCTGGCTTTTTGTTGGAGACCCGGTAATGCCATCCCCTTGCTTTTGGCAAAATCTGTCCTAGAGGCAAACTACTCTTAAGACCGAACATTTCGGAACCGCTTTTTCTAAAACCGGACGCGGCTCAATGAGGTGTGCTCATGGGGGAAAAAGGTGTAGCTATGGATATGTAGGCGTCATTTGTGATTGTGTTGCTCGGAAATCCTGCCAATGAACATTCAAGACTCCTGAAGGTTCCTGTCCGGAATAACTGTTTTTTATTTTATAAAAGCTGTTAAGGCTCGGTGTGACTGCAAGAAAGAAAAACTTCACTTGAACAAGGAGCGTTCAAGGGAAGGTCGGAATTGGTAGATACGAATATGGCTACAACATTTGCTGTCTTCTGCGTGCTGGCCTTACCGGTGCTATTGGTTTCATCTCAGAACTCGGAGCGATCATTCTACGTCAATGACTTTGCTGTAGATTTTTACTGCAAGCTTGCTACCGTTCATAATGAGTCCCAGAACCTGTTTTTCTCGCCCCTTGGTATCTACATTGCTCTTGGAATGCTGAAGGCTGGAGCTAAATCGACTACAGAAAGGCAAATTGAGAAAGCTTTGAGATGGCAAAAATTCATCGAAGGCTATGGATCCAAACATGGCGATGAAGGAATAGAACGCCTGCTTTCCAACGTTTTCGCCCCACTTCGACCAAACAACACTCTTTGTTTTGCCAACAAGCTTTGGGTTCAAGAATATTTTTGTACAGTCCGTTGCAATGATTACGTAAACAGGCTGGCGAAGAGCTTTGATGCTGACCTTGAGGAACTGAACTTTATTAAACATGCTGAAAAATCGAGAAAAGAGATGAACGAATGGGTGGCGGAGAAGACCAACCAACAAATCAGAGAACTTCTTTCCCAAGGAAACGTTGATTTACGTTCAAGGCTTTTTCTGACCAACGCTGTGTATTTCAAAAGCTTATGGGAGTATGGTTTTGATAAAAAGCACACAACCATGCAAGATTTCACCAAATATGTAGGAGATGGGTACCAGAAAGTGAAAGTTCCCATGATGCACCAAGAAGGAGTTTTTCGTGCCTACCAAACGTTTGTAACACCTCCATACGATCTTTTGGATATTCCAATCGTGGGAGAAATGTCTATGGTTGTTGTTGTGCCAAAGACGAGCCTGACATTCCGAAGAATTCAGAAGAACCTCACATTCGCTGACATAGACGAGATGTTTCAGGAACTCCATCTTAATCCAGCCTCGTATAACGACATCTACCTGCCAAGATTCAGAATTTCACACCAGTTAGATTTGAAGTCAAGTCTTAAAAACATGATGGGGATAAAGGATATTTTCAGCCAACAGTCCGCGGATCTGTCCGGTATAACAGGCTACAGGGGGCTGTTCGTCTCGGATGCCATTCATAGAGCTGTTATTGATGTCAACGAGGATGGAGCTAGAGCGGGGTCTGCCCCCGATTTTGGGGGGCAGCCCAAATCGGAGCGCCCGTTGCGCGTGGACAAGCCGTTCATTTTCCTGATTCGCCATAAACCAACGAACACCATTTTATTTATGGGGTGCGTTATGGACCCCCTGGCCTAAGAAATGTACCTTTTTCTGATTAACATGCCTCGCTGTTATTCTCTATATTATCGATTGACCTATTGATATGTACTGCTTATTTTAGCATCTTGTGTCATCTTCAATTTTTACTGTAGTTATATTTAAGCTGCTTACATTTTGTATTTTATGATATTCTATATACTGAATGTACAATAACTTTTAAGAGAAAACTGGATTTATGAATATTTAATCCACTAGTGGAAGCTGCATTTGTCGATGTATTTGTAATTCTTTTCGGTGTAGAACCATCAATAATTGTAATCGATATTTGATCATTAAAATTCACAAATTCTTTTTATTCAAATGTAGGGTTTTTTGTCTATTGGTTAAAAATCTTGCTATTTCACAAGTGTGCCGGTTTTCAAACAAAGATAAGGGCTCTCAGACAATATCGCTGTGGATTAGGCCAAAGAAAATGTACCTTTGACATTGCAGATAGTCATGTTGAATAGATTTTTAAAGAAGCTTGAAAAGGGGTTGCTCATTATATGCATCCTAAATGTTTTCGGATGCCTGCCTACTAAATAATACCCCAATGCTTAAAGAGTCATTGCTGACAATGCCCCTTTGCGCTGCGCAGATATACCATAATGCATTTTCAGACTAACCAAAAATCAAGTTCTGCATAAACATTGTTGCTGGAGGGAGGCCTAACTTTAAGAATTGCTATTCTTTTCTAATACGCAAACAAGCTTTTTTACAGCAAAGGCAGCCCTGACTGTTCGCCTTCTTCGCTTTCTTCAAGGTCAGATTCATTGATGGCGTCCCGAAATGGCGACCCGTAGAAGTTCGCGGTCATTTTCGGATACTTGAACGAATTTCGGTGCGCAAAGATCAATCTAAGCAACGAGTCTTTAAGCTCCATGTTGCGCTTTGATTAAGTATGATCCAGGAAATGCATCGAAATTTTGTAATGACAACTTTAAAAGTTTTGCAAACTTTCGGTTATGGAAAAAGTTCGGAGCTCTGAAATTTGACGATTCTCTAATTTTTAAGATTTTAAAACTCTTATACTCTTTTATAAAATATTTGCAGGTCTAGGTTATTTCATTCTTAGAGGAATGGAGTAGCACTATGTTCGCAGCACTGTTTCGGTGTCCAAAAAACAACTGGCCAGTAGAAAGGATTTTACTACCCCCCCCCCCCCCTGTTTGGGAGAAACCCCGTTCGCGTGATGATTTAGGTAGAAGCCGCTTTCTTCACATTTGGAAAATTGTCAGGGCTAGACCCTCATTTTTTGGGGGTGATACCCTCCTTGTAAGCTCATTTCAACACAATCAAACTCCCCCACTTATACTTCCTATCCTGCGCGCAGACTAGCATTTTCCTTCGTGCAATGGATGGTGTAGGGCTTTACATACTGGTTGAGCAGAATGCTGGAATTTTTTAGATGGGCATCGTTTGTGGTGAAGACTGTAGTTATGTAGAGCCGGTTATTGTAGAATATATCATTATACCAAAATATATCAATTCTAGTTAAAAGTGGATCAACTTGTTCTAAACTTTTTAACTTGGTGAGGGGGGCATGGATCCTCAAATAAATAAACTAAGTGTGCGCTCTTTCACCCACCGCCCCTTATGTGAGTTTTTCAAAAATATTTGATAAAACACATCTTACTTTGATACGACTCATTCCCGCACTATTTACACTTCGGAGTGCTTCTTTCCTTATTCTCCACAGGCCTTACAATTTTATTGGTGAAAACCTTGATTGAATTAGAGGCCTCATAAATTTGACCTTTTCAATCAAACCCTCTTTTCTTAATCGATTCTTTCGATTCCAATCGATTCTTTCTTTAGCCGTCTTTTTGCACTTTTTGGCCAAAGTCCAGAAAAAGTTCCAACCTTCATCTGACTGCAATTTTCATCATTCAAACCTTCCTCATTACCTATTCAAAACAAAGTTTTTTTCCAATCACTTTGTTTGTAATAAAATTACTAATAGACCTTCCACAAATTTTACATTAGCAGGCCAAACCTTTCTCCGGCTCCCAGCCGTGGAGCCGTCAATTTTCCTGGACGACAATTATTCCTTTACTGCTGATACAGTTTCTTTAACCCTTTTAAACATACCCGGAAAGCTGGTTTCTGACTTTTTTACCTTGCTCTTTCATGTATTCTTGAATAATCGGTTCAAAAGCCTTTCGCGAACCGGGAACACAGAAGAAATGCCAATCAAAGGAAAATGACAACTGAAAGGGAAAGCTGTCAATCAAATACAACGCCCAAACTTACTCGGTGATGTGTTTGTTGAATTTTTGTTGGACGGTAAAAAACTCTAGCTTCAATGATATTTATATATTTTAGAATTAGGTGGCGATCATATCATTGAAATATTTATTGCAGAAAATTTATTATCATAAAAGTGAAATTACGAGTTTGGAAACTGTTATTCATTCCTCGTGACTACAATTTTGTCATTCTTCAGCTGGAATTTAAAGGCAAGACTTCCAAAACAGTTAAGATATAGACAGCTCGTGATTTTTGGTGAGTCGCTCAATAAACATTTCACCTAAGAACAGGCATCAGATTCAAAGCAAAACACAAGGCGGAAATTCAAATAGTTCAGTATATAATAACTGGAAAAATAACATTTAAAGTGTGGATACATTGTGATATCAGTTCCTTTGTGTTACGTATTGCTCTTTCACTCAGCTGTAGGGTCCATGACGCGCCCCATGAACAAGACTGTGTTCGTCTCCACGTGGCGAATCAAGAATATAAACGGCCTGTTCACCTGGAATTGGAACGGCAGACTTGTCAGGGCAATCCCGATTCCGGTTGCTGCTGCTGCCTCGGTGCCCTTCTCGTCCACGTTGACATACGCTTTGTGCAAGGCGTTCGAGACGTACATTCCCCGGTAGCCAGTGATTCCGGACAAATCAGCGTCCCTGGAACTGAATACGTCACGCATCCCCATCTTTGTAAGGAGATCTTTCAAATTCAGCTTTGTATTGAATTTGAATTTCGGCATGTGCACGTCTACTGTTGAGGGGGGAAATTCGTAAAGTTCGCCCATCATTCTGCTCATGTCTGCAGATGAGATTGTCTTTTCCACTTGAATAAATTTCTCTTGGGTTTTTGGCACGATCACGACCATGGATATTTTCCCTCCTTCGTAAGGCATTTCCAAAACCTCATATGGTGCAGCTGGCATGAAACCTGAGAAACGAAATTCCTCCGATTGATACATGGTCGAAGCCATTTTTTTCACTTCCCCTTCACCCTTCACGTAAGTGGAGAAACTTTTTTCTGTAGTAAACTTCTCTTCAAAACTATGCTTCCAGTTGCTCTTGAAATAGATGGCGTTCGTCAATACAAACCTCGTAAGAGCATCCACAGTTCCCCGGGGCAGGAGGTCAGTGATTTTTTTATTTGTCTGGTCGGCAACCCAATTGTTAATCTCTTGCCTCGACTTTTCGGGGTGTATTGCGAAATTGAGTTCCTCCAAGGCTGCTTTGTAACTCTTTTTCAGCGTGTTAATGTAATTGTCGCATCGTGATGAGCAAAAATACTTCTGCATCCAAAGCTTGTTGGCTACACTGATAGTGTTGTTCTTCTCAAGAGGGCGAACACGTTGGCGAGGAGTCGCTCAATCGCTTCGTGCCCATTGCTCGCTCCGAAGCTGCTGGCAAGCTTTTGCCAATGCATGACCTGTTCCATTTGGAGATTCGTCTTCGATCTTGCACCAGCCTTCAGCATCCCCAGAGCGATGTAGACGCTGAGAGGTGAAAAGAATATGTTTTTCGATCCATCTGTCTCGCTTGCTAATTTCTTGTACAAATCGAAGGCGAAGTCAGTTGTTGCAGAGAGCAAGTCATTGGGTGGACCAACTTTTCGTTGTATCTCAGGGTTCTGTGATGCAGCGAAACACACGCCAAATACCAAAACCACAATTGCCTTCATGATGGTACTCTTGGAGCAGAAACTGGCACAGAAGACTAATGCCTCTCAGAGAACTTTTTGAAATGCTGCTCCTTGGTATCTCGCCTGCTAAAAGTGTCTCTTCCGCAGAGGTACTGCAGGCAACTTCCGGCAGTCTTGTGTTAATGCTGTCACCAGGTTTCATATAGAACAAATAATATTTGATGGTAATTGTTTCCACGACGGGTCTCTGACGCAATCCACTGTTGGTCTCATAACAGCAGATGGTGTGAATCATTCGCAGGCTCCACCTACTAGGCCCACTCGGACCCAGAGTCTTCTTCAGGCAGCAAACACACCATGGAAGCTTGTAGTTTTTTGCAAAACAGGTTTAATTTGCTAATTGGTTGAGAAACGGCAAGTGAATTTGGTCGAATAATTATAAAATTCTAAACTGCAAATTTTTGCGCTTGTATTATCATGACTG
This sequence comes from Nemopilema nomurai, assembly GCA_003864495.1. Taxonomy (NCBI): domain Eukaryota; kingdom Metazoa; phylum Cnidaria; class Scyphozoa; order Rhizostomeae; family Rhizostomatidae; genus Nemopilema; species Nemopilema nomurai. The sequence goes on from PEDN01001413.1 coordinate 31,741, forward strand.
TGTTGTAAGCAATTTGCAACTCTTCGTGTCTGACTTGACTTTCGAAATTCTAAAAATGGAGTTTTGCTGTCGTCATAATTAGCTATTGCACTTTCGGATCATTGCCTAATTCCTTTTTTATCGTAAATGAATCCAGTGACGCATTTACCCATGGGCCTACTGGGCCCGGGCCTAGGGGCCCCCTAAGGTTTTTTAATTCTAGGGGGCTCCAAGCAAAATTTGTCTATACCCCAAGTGCACACAAGTCTATGCAAGTGCTGTTGATGAATTGAGTAGCACGAGACAAACTACTTTGGCATCCTTTACGGGGCCCCATCAACATTGAGCCCAGGGCCCCGGCATGGTAGATGTGGCCCTGATACGTTGTTTAACGGGTCATTCTCTGTTCATGCGATATGCGCAGACTTTTTCCAAGGGGGAGGGTTGCTAAAAATTATGTTCATTGCTAATGGAGACTGCTGACGCCACAGGAAAGAAAGGGGGCTACCTTTTCTCCAGGAGGGGCTGAGACGAAATTTCAGTTTATGACAACCGTACTGTACCTCCACATGAATTAGAGTGTGGTATCCCTAAACTGCTGAATCAACCTATTATTTGTTTTTACCAATGTACTAACCAACGTGTACGTAATGCCAAGTATTTGGTAAAGAACGATATTGTTTAGATAGGTAATACCGCTGTGACTAGGCTCCCTCTCTTCCAAATTTTTGCCAGGAAGGGCTCACGCCCCGAAAACCCCTCCCCCTGGTTCATCCTGAGTTTTGAGACCCCACTCTTAATTTTGGCAAGTCAAATTGTTCGTGCCATGGCAAGGTGCAGCTGAGCTCGCTAATCCCCGGACCTGACCTGTGTGCATTGCAAATGATATCGTGGTATCAAGTTGCAGGTCTATCTTGAGGAATAACTTTGGTAAATTGACAGACGTTTCTGATTACGCAAATGATTGAGAATGATATCACATTACTTAATTCCGATTGCGTTGTCCCACATTGGGATGTTCTGCTCAAAACGTCATCTTCGTGTGTAAAAGGTGTCAGAAATGTCGGGAACCAGAAAATGGCTCATAACTTAAGTGACAACAGATTTGCAAACTATGGCCTAGCTAATGAGGTAATTGATTCTATGGTGTCTCAAATTTCAAAAGGTTGTTTTCGCCATTTCAAAACAGCTGTATTCCAGACATAGAAATTTCGAGAATGGTACACGATTTTACACCGTTCAACTACGACTTTTCAAACAGTGGTTTTGTTCTGGATACACCCACCATCAACCTTGCGTCGCTTTGTCTGGCAGACAGTAGTCATAGTGACATGTCACAGGGAAACGTTGTTTTGTAAACAATGTCGTGTTCGATTTCTTTTGCTTGTGATTGAGGGGTCTTGTCTGCGTATAGAAAAGCCAAGTGAAATGGTATATTATAGATATTGATTGGTGTTTTGACAAGATTTTTGGCCGATCATGGGTACCGGAGGGTCAAAAGGGAAAAAGGCTGCGAAAGCCTCCAAGAAACATTCCACTTCGTCCTCTTCAAGCAGTAGCTCTTCGTCGTCAGGGAAAGGATATAACAAAAGCTAGCATCGATGGAAACAACAATAGAGATGAACTTATTGATGTTGTTTTGGAGTATGTGAACACAAATCAAATCAAATCAGTTAGCCTTGAAAGGGCAGCAAGATTGAAGGCCACTGAAATCAACTGGCAATGGGCGATCGTTAATGGCACAAGCACGTACTCCGCGAAGACGACAAAGCCGAAGTTAGAGCCCACGAAGTGCCGCAGAGGCTGGCGGAATATAAGGATTTATGTGTCGTCCACATTTGAAGATTTCAAAGAAGAAAGAGACGTTCTTCCAAAAGCGGTTTGTGATGCTAGTTTTCACCGTTGCTCATTTGTTCATTTTACCACCTGCGTCTAAACACGCTTTGCAGATTTGCGAGCGACTGCTTTGCCCATGTGTAGACTTTATATTCCTTACATATTTTATGAAGTTTGATAATTGGCTTTAAAACTCACTGGTCCAGCCATAAACTTTTAGTGCCTTTAACTGGTTTACCATGTTTATCAATTGATTGAATGCTTTAGCAGACCAAATTGTATTGCAACCAGCATGCCTTTGCAGAATAACCGACTACTACCATAAAGAGTTATTGAATCAAATACACACAAACCCTCAAGCTACAGGCATGAATGTTGCTTTAGAGACATTATGAATGAATTTCAGACCATAATTTGATGGTATGGTGTTTTATTACTAAAGCAGTCTATGGTAGCTCTAGAACGACCTAGGTAAAATGCCCTGGTATGTCTTGAAAGTTGTGCAGAGCCCAGTTTGGCAAAAATGGTTTTTATTTTCTTAAGCTTCTTGAAAGCAGCTTCTTCTTTAACAAAGATAAAAGTTATCCTTTACAGTGTGCAAATAGCAACATTAAAACTTCTTTAAATTCAAGGTTTTCACACAATTGAGGGAGTGGTGTGAAGAAAGAAAGTTGAGGCTTGTTGATGTAGACTTAAGATGGGTAAGTAGAGTTCAAGTAAAATGTTGCTTTTCTTCTGATTGAAGGCTATTCTTAACATTTGAAGCATTGGACAGTTTGTTTCAACCTGTTCCAGCCTTGCTACTTGTCACAAACACTCAATAACAATCTCCATAGTGAATGGTGGCATCTCTGTCTATTGAACCACCCCTTTTTGGAACAAGATCATAACTTTATCCAATTTCACCCATAGCAATTTTAGATAAAGAATGCAATCCAGAGAATGAGCTTCTTATATATTGTTTTCCGTAAAGCCCTTAACACAAGCTCTGATTCAAAGTCTTTAGTTTTTCTAGAACAGGTGGTCTATTATTTCAATGTATTTAACTCTTACTAACTATCCATAAGTGCCTTTGATACATATAATTGGGAAATTACCACAAAAGGTTGCTTTACTTTGTCATTCATTCTCACCACAAGTAAATTGCTTAATTAATTTCTTTCCAGACACATCAGAATCATACCAATTTTAAATTGTCTTTCACAATGTTGTCACATGTGACAAAGTACTATTTCGGTTATAAATGATATAATGCTCAAATCATCTAATGCACATCTTAATAATGTTTACACCTCTCACAATATGATTTAAGCAATTGACAAAATAAAGTATTGTTTGTACCATTTTTGATGTTCAAAAAGGGTGCATAGATGGTACATATGTTGGTATGCATTTAGCTTGAGTAATGCATTTAATTTCCAGGCAAATAAGGAAAAGGTATTGAGGGGTATAGGTCCTTGATCGCCATGCTCTGATAAATTCTTTTTCTGTGATAAAAAGGCTTAAAGTGACTGTGACTCAGAATGCCAACACTTTGTGTTTTCAGTACTGCCAAAAATACTTAAAATTGGAGAGTGTTGGGATGCTACAAGCACTGCTGTTTGAAATGATTGTGATGTCAATGTATTCTTTTTGATGTGGTGGGCTGTTAAGCTTTTTTATGGTAAAGTTTGCCTCAGTGTACAAAATGTACATGATTGTACATCTAACTAGACCTTCTTTTATCACCTTTTATATCGCTTCAGCTCCTGAAAAGGAAAAAGTGATAACAGATTGAAGGAACAGTCATTAATTAAATTGTTTCTACATCATTTTTAAATTTGATTTTAATTTGTTCCCTATAAGGGTGCAGAGAAAGATCTCAACAATCCTTCACTTGCCCTCCTCGCACTGAGTGAAATCAACAGGTGTTATGCGGAAAACACCCTACCATTTTTCTTAGGGCTTGTTGGGTAAGTACCATGAAACATATCCATGTATTCATGTGAATTTCACTCAGAAATGAAATTTTTATGTACCTTGTATCTTTGTGTGGGTAGTCATCCATTTTTGTGCTCCAGCTGCTTTGCAAATGACTCAGTCAAGGACACACAGTTATCTCTAAAGCAACACATATTCACTGTTTTTCAACAATGCTCCAGGCTTTCTCCTGTATTTGAAAAACGTTTCAAAATACAGCTGTGTTTGATAAAACATTGGTACCTAGGTCATATCATCATACTTTGTTATATTTATCTCTAGTTAAAAACACTGTAATTAAAATGATAATGATTGGATTTTCTTGATTCAAACATCTTAAGTGCTCCTGGTAACGGAGGCTTTAACGATGTCGCCTAAGAGAATTTTTAGACAATTCTCAACTTTTCAAGACTACGAAACCGATTTAACATCAGTTTTGGAAAATTTAAGGAAGAAGGTCTATACCCCGAAACTACCCCTGTCACCAATTGCTGGATTTGTTAAAACACCTCAACGCCCCCAATGATTTCGAAAAAAGTGTAGCTTAGTTTGTTTCTCTACATGCAAATGCGTCTATGGCATTGAATAGAGCAGGTACCATGGGTAGTTTCCATGGTCGCGTTTGTATCATTAATCTTCTCAGAATCATATGTGGGAAACATTATCGGTTTCGTTCATAATTTTTATGAAACTCAGATTGAAGGGGGCCTTGTCTAATATCTATGCTCTCATTGACAAAAAAGAACTGCTATTTGATATCATATACTGCCCCTGATTTGAATTAGTGTTGTTTTATCACCAAAAGGCGGTCACAAAACACACAGGACCCGAGAAACTCTCGTCATATCATATTCCTATTAGCATTGTTTAATCACGTGGTATGGGGGATCATACAGATTCGCTCCTTTATCAGGCACGGAGCCTCTTATTATTGAAGGTCACCATGGGGGTAACATTGCCCCTAATCACGTGGTATGGGGGATCATACAGATCTGTCCTTTATCAGGCCTGGAGCCTCTTATTATTGGAGGTCACCATGGGGGTAACGTTGCCCTCTAATCACGTGGTATGGGGGATCATACAGATTCGCTCCTTTATCAGGCCTGGAGCCTCTTATTATTGGAGGTCACCATGGGGTAACGTTGCCCCTAATCACGTGGTATGGGGGATCATACAGATTCGCTCCTTTATCAGGCACGATGCCTCTTATTATTGGAGGTGACCATGGGGGTAACATTGCCCCCTAATGACTATTGTAAATAGTACCTTTTCTATATTTGGTATTGCTCTTCAAGCCCCCTACCTCTACCCACCTTGCATCTTTTAATTGCTTTTGGTCAGAAAATTTGATTTCTAAATACTTAGTTAGTTTATGTCGCTCTTTGCTTGCCCGGCTATTTTAATTATAATGCACTTTTTGGCTCTACCAGAGAAAAGCTTGGCTGGATTCCAGATGAAAATGAAATCTCAAGTAATATCGCTGCTTATTATGGATGGATTTACGGCTTTTCGCTCTATGAAATGGAAATATTACACTCAGCCTACAGATACTGCAATCCTAATGGTAAGATGTCAATACCATGTTATCGATGATATAGGTACTTAGAGAAGGTATAGAGGAGGGTTTTCAAGAAGATGTAAACATTAGCTATAAGAGGTAGATCGATGTTTAGGAAGTGAATGCAGTGTCAATCACTGCACACTAAAGGAAATATCAGAGATATCAGGATATTTAGGGAGTTTTAAACACTTGAGGTGGATTTACGAGCGATATTTATTTTAAGAAAGACGAAAGATGATTTGAGAAAGAATCTGGGATGCTGATGTTGAGGATATCGAGGAAGACATTGATCAAGGCGTATTCTTGTTATTTTAACTGAATTCAGTTCCACCTTAAAACGTTAGAGATAGAAACAAGGAAGTGCGAAAAAGGTATAACAAAGGAAAAGAGAAGATTCACTATTTTGCGAAGGGGAATTTCTTGACAAAAAAAACTCGCTCAGTATTTAGACCATTCAAGGTGAAAGTAACCAAGCTGGTAGGTAGTTTGCACGCACAATTGAATTAGATTCAAACAAGCTACGTGCCCTGTGTTTCTCATGATATCTTATATATTCACTTGCTCTCTTATCTTATATCTTTTTTTAGTGTTGTCTAGCTTTCTGACTAATTTGCTCTGTTAGTAAAATGTCCTTGCTGTCTGTTTGATTCTACAGCATTATTCATGGTTCGAGATCCAGAGTACCTTGTCAGTTGTCCCGATGGATCCAAGAAGGATTTCGTGGCACCATCTGAGACCCAGTCGATACGCACAAGTCGATTGAAAACCGAGCTGCTCAACATGTTCCCGGTGAGAAATCTTTCTGTGTGCTGTGTAATCTGACAACGTGTTACGCTGGTGTTGCAATAATTATACATCTAAGAATGCAGTGATTGGCACAAAGTAGGATTCAATAAAACCTTTGGTAGACAGGAGTCTGTGATATTCAAAACACACAGGCTTCGACGAAAAGAACCATCTATTAACGCCCTTGCCAGTGTCGTCATTGAGACAAATCGAATTTCAGGAATGTTATACTCTTTTAGAATTTTTCTCTATTAGGCTTTAGGATAAGCTATCATTTTTTGAACAAAAACCAAAAAAGCGTAAGAAAAATCTTCGAATATGCGATATGCTACAGATGGCATTTTGCGAACATCGCATAAAAGAAGATCCAGTTTTGATCCGTTGACATCACATACAGTTGGAAAAATTACACATCTAGAAAGTCCCACCCTTTCTATTTTAATATGCATTTCATGTCAGCTTTTTGTTTCTAATATGCATCTTATAGTCATGGAGGAGCGGGAGTAAAACCCCAGCTTGAAATACTAATATACTCAATTCTTATGGCTTTTCCGTTTTTTTTAATAGTGTGATTTGTTCTGTCTTTTTATGAGTAAGTATTGTGGTTTTGCATATAATAAAAATTGTAATGTATGATAAATTTTGACACAATCTTTTTATACAGAACACACAGGTGCCAACATATCAAGTCAGCTCCAAGATGGAGGAAGGGGCTCCTTTGAAGGTAACTGGACTTTCTGGCGAAGTGACATCTTTTGGAACAATTGTAAGTACAATCATATTTTTGCATTAGTCATTTCTAATAGAATTTTTTCCAGCAACTTCAGAGACGACCACAAATTTTGTCTAAAGATGGTAGCAAATTTTCAGTTCAATCAGAAAGAACTTTCCATTGGTCATTTTTAACTTGTGTTAAAACCAACTGAGGAAAACAATTTTCTAGCATTTATTTATCTTCACCCTCTTTAGACGAACGTTCCCCAAGCCTCCTTGTGGATGCCTTTTCTTTTGATTCTTTTTGTGAGTCGCAGTCATTCCTTGTGCAGGTGCTGGAGTTTTTCAAGAAAAGAATCGACGAGCTTTACCCCTTGGACCCGACAGAACTCGACCCTGTGGAGGAGACACGACAAGCCCATAGGGTAAGCTGTAATTGCTCGTTCGTTACAGACTGTCTACCAAAGCCCTTTGAATGATTTACATTAGAGTGACTTTATTGTTTGAAAAGTTATGAGTTCCTGATAAAGATAGCACATACTGCTCACGTGTTAATCGCTAGACATTTGTAGCTACCACATATCACGTAGAAGAGAATTTTTGTTTTGATAAGGAAGATGGTTACTTGTAAACGCATGCAAAAATCTCAGTGTTTTATCAAGAGACATCGTTCTAGGAAGGCATTGTACAACGCTAACAATTTTTTTGTGAAGGATGCTCGGGAACGTGGCACGTGTTTTGAATAATTTCGTCAACCTTGCTATTTTTTACCTTATCACTTATCAACAATTTTTTTTCGTGGGTCTGTTATCTTCAAATCTGTTTAACTCCCAACTATGGGAATGCCTACTGGAAAGAACTAGCCTTTCTCAATGAAAAATGATTAATCGATCGATGTCAGATAGTGTTGTAGTTAAATATGCTTGTATATGCTATGTTATGGTGATTTATATTTTTAGAACTATGTGGCGTACTATGCAGAGAACTCATTGCCAAGAGAAGAAATCTTAGTGAAGGTGATTTTTCTAATTTTTTTTCATTATATTTGTAATGATTAATTTTAAATGATGGTTATTGTTCCCTGTTATGCCTTACTTTAAACCAGCATTGTAAACAAATATACAAGTAATATGCATGTTTTGGATGCTGCGTCCTATTGATTTAAGTTTCCACTTGAGTAAATTGTCTTGTCTACACATTTTGGTGATTGTGTCACTAAAGACAGTGTCTATATATGCAGTACTTGGTGTAGTGAAATGCCATATCAGTGCTCAAACTCTTCCCAGTGCTCATATACAAATGCATTGTTTATCTACTGCAGAGGTCTATTTGCTTTTCACAAAGACCTTTGGGATGTTTAGCATGACGCGAGCCCTGTCATATAAAATTCTACTGTAGGGATTCGTGAACATAAACTCCTAAATTGACTCGGTGAGCTGGGTCTAGTGAACCCAGAATAACGAAGACCCTATACTGCATGGCTTATCCACGGCTTCGTAGTTTATAATGCGACAATGATTGCTCATTGGGTAATTGCCATAGCCTCGTACCTATCCGTTCTTGTTTTCAGATCGAGGACGAGATAAAGCAACCGACACAACCATCACCCATCGTCGTTCAGGGGGGTCATGGCACAGGAAAGACGACCATTCTTGCTCAAAGTGCAAGGAGGACGATTGACCTTTGTCAGAATGGCGGAATTCCTTTACCAGCGTATGTATTTGTTTGGATAGTAGGCGCATCGTGAAACCCCATTCCACCCTCTTTGCTTCTCATTCAATCCTCCTTCAAAGTATTCTCAAACTTAAAGAAAACATTTCATGCATTTTGAGTTATAGTTCGTACTAAATTATGTTCAGCTGGTTTCCCCTCCTTTTCTAGTCCTACCTGGGTAGTTGATAGTGTGGATTCTTGTGTTTTTGGAAATGAAAATTTCTTTGAGTATGATTTATTTAGGGTTATTTACAAGGTTATTTAGGGCTGGGAAGTTTGTACAAGGCTTTGATGTTCCCGTTACTTTACGACTGGGATTACACAGTTGTAAGGAGGAATCAAGAAGTTTTCATCTTATGCGGAAAATAAAATGGATTGATCCCACATATCTCAAATAGCGCCTCGTTAGTAGTTCAGCCATCAGCATGTGTGCATGTACATTAGCGACAATCTATTGGGTCATATTTAATAGGGATCCTGGAATTTCTCTACATACAGGTTTCATAAATGAACTTTGTTTGGGAGCTGACAGCTGAAAATTTCATATAATGTCATCAAATGTCATGAAGCAAAACATCTATCGAACTACTTTGAGATATTTAGCAGCCAGGTTCCTCGTGGTGTATATTCTTTTCGAGGCTGGATAGAATGTTTTCCTTGGAAGTCATAGACTTGAAATAATTTCAAATTTAAAGCCAAAGTTGAACTCAGATCAAGTTGGCCTTGGCTAACAAACAGACCGAAGTAGGACCTTGCAAACTATTCTTTGGTCTCTCTGATTATGATGGTTATTATGTTTAGGGAAGGCATGCAATGGAAGGTTTTGTTGCATTTCGTTGGCTCAGCACCCGGATCAACAGACCTGGTTTCATTTTTGGAGAGACTTCTCAAGGAGACCGGCCAACTTAAGGTTTCTTTCATTAGACCATTACAAATTGTCATTATTATTTGATTTTTCTAATTTCATTGCAGTCTAATTCAGAATTTTAATACCTTTCTGTCCATTTTTCTGCATTCTCTTATTCCTTTTTTACTTCAAGATATTTTTTCACCTTTATTTGTAAACCAGGCTAAAAACAACCTTTTCTTAGTCCTGTTATTTACATTCAAGATATTTACACATACACACATATATACACATACAAACATCAATACATAAATTCCAGGGCGCTGGCTAGATTCGTGGGTTTAAGTTCGTTAAAGCCTATTGATTAACAAGATCTAATATGCCATGTCATTGTTTCCTAAAGGCTCATCTGATATCAGCTGAAGAAACACGTAGTTGTGCTAGAATCTTTTCCCAATTCTTCCGAAAATCAATAATGATGTATCTTCTATAACTTTTTCAATATATGTAAAGAAAAGATATTGTCTTGTTGACAAGCGTTTTAACTGTATTGTCCAAAGAAGTGTATTATCAGCTGAACCCCAACCAAAGTTAGTCTTATAAAGCTAGGCCTTGTGATCTCAAAGCAAAAGCTGGTAATTCTTATCGCAACAAAGTTTGTGACTTTGTTTGTTTTGATTATTTGTAGCCTGAAGTTTTTGACGATTTGGACATGATGACACAGAGAGTAAGGAATGTCCTTGCCTATGGATCAACGCCAATCATTGTTTACATTGACGCAATCGACTTGGTAAGGGACCTAGCAGATTGCGCTTCTAGTATGCTTTAGGAAATTGTTTACTGTTTGGTACCAATGCGTGATTATGTTTTACGTAAAAGTTGAAACGCCTTCTGAAACTGTCGACTATTTGCGTTTTTATGTTCAACCCAAGTGCACAGGCTTGTGACGTACCAAGTACTCTCCACTGTTTAGGCCTCCGTATGGTTTCGATCGCTCTGTACAAGAATACAGAATATCTAACGATAGGAAGTTATCTGCTTCCACCTCCTTTAGCCCTTTTCGTATATATCACCACGATGTTTTAATATACATCTTGACTTACCAAATACTCTTATACCTAGCTTTCTATGCCCAGCTGATCCAAAATGCTCTCTCTCACTCGAGCTTCTTTAGGCTCTTACGTTCATCCCAGATAAATCTTCAGCTTCTTATATTCTTCAGTATTAAGAATTCTTTCACAAAATGATGTGATTATGTTGCTGCTTCCAAAACGATGGGCTCTAGCTAATAGAATTGTTCGAAGACAGATTCGAAGTCAAAACGTTGTTCTCTAAACGTATAATTTAAAAGTTGGACAATCGAGCTCCAGATTTTTGTATATTTGTACTGAGTCTTCGTTTAGAAATAGAATTATTTATACATCATAACCTATCGCTATGATGACAATATTTGTATCTCATATAGGTTTTTATCTAGAAGCATACGTGCTAGAGATGGGTATATGACTGTAAGCCACAACTTTTAGGCTCTGCTCCTTTTCTAGCAGATTTGTTCCAATTTCTCTAATGTTGCAACGACAACTGAGTATGATGTGGCGAAACACAATATCATTTTGTTCTGGTATCATCCCGTCGCTTAAAGCACTAACAATTAACGATAGTATTAAACATGTCAATGTTCAAAACACTAATTTGCTTTCGTTTTCTCTTAACCAGATTGATGAAGACCAACAGAAGCTTGTCCGTCGATGGCTGCCCCCAACTCTTGCCAGAAACGTGCGTGTGATACTGTCAACAACAACTGGAACACTTAGCCACAAGATCATCCAAAAGTGTTTGATCCAAAGTACCATAGTCGAAATGAGCTCCTTAGAATATAGTGTGAGAATGGTGAGTATTCCATCAAGGCGTAGTTCTTGTTTTTATCTGTCTTTTGTATTTATCCTTATTAACCATCCTGATTATATCTTAAGATGCAATTTCTGAGCCTTTTATTTAATTAATTTATAAAAATTGACCTTACATGTTCTGTCTTAAACTACACGAGCTGGAGTATTAAATTTTTAAATGCGACATAAAATAGTTATTATGGTTTTGCCAAAGATATAATTTCCTTGAAACAAGATACATTGAAGCTTCGTGTACTAAAACTTCACAAAGAAATACAATCTTCCAATAACTGTGAATTAAGTATGTCTTTGATTTTGATACGCCATAGTCTCTTAACTTTGAAGTAACAAGCTTGAGAATGTTAACTTGAAAGAGCGCGATTACCTGTTTACTGATATTTTTTCACTTTCTTCTAAACCATTACCCTCGACAGAATGACTTGTTGTTACAAGGCACTCGTGGTTGATCAATGAGTGCTAAATGCTTTGCTTTGCCTATCAGGATATATTCAAGTCCCAGTTGTTGAAGTACAGCATCAAATTAGACGACGAGGACTGCCAATTCTTCTTGAATTTGTCCGGCGCAGAAAATCTACTTTGGCTTTGCCTTGCTTGTCAGTATATCATTACAAATTACAGCACAACATCAATGTCCGATTTGAAGCCCTACCTCCAGATCTAAATGGGTAAGCCTTCGTGTTTCTATTCTTTTGTTATTTTAGCGTAACTAGTATATTGAGTAAATAACATTTGCCTAATTGTGAACTCTGTTTAATCCTTCTTATTCTATCGTCCAATCAACTTTCATTAGTATGTATGTGATAAATGATTAACCAACATTGATAAGCATGAATGTGATTAAGTGTTTAACCAACTAATCAACTGATCACTCGTTGTGATCACTCTGAAATCAATCCACCTAATCTAGCATAGCTCTTGATCAGTTTTCTCCTAATGATCTCCCTTTACTTGCAATCGTATTTTACGCCCACAGCTTACAGGGGCTGTTGATTGGTGGCCTCGATTCTGGGTCGGAACACGACTCGTTATGGCCACGCTGTTCCTCATATACACATCAAGACGAGGCTTGCTTGAAAGAGAGCTCCGTACACTGCTTTGTACGTACGAGAAGAGTCAAGGTGCGGTACATTGTTCCCCTTTCAGTGCTCA
>PEDN01001414.1:0-41370 GCA_003864495.1 Nemopilema nomurai
TGCTTTTTCATCGAAACTTGACGCTTTTCTACCAAAACTGAATACCATATAGTCAAAAGAGTCATGGGAGGCATTTTTGAGATATTCTTTAATTGACTGACTTTGTATTAGAAGAAGGTTCAACAATCATTGTATAGGATGGAAATTTTTAATGAAATGGCTTAGCCTTGTGTTAGAAAATAGGACCGTCAACTATGCCAAAAGCAAAGTCAAGACTCACGTTGGGCTTCTGATACGCATGTTTCTAATATAATTGTTGGTGATTAATTTTGCTGATATTTCAGTGATTTAGAACTATGATCGGATAGCCTGCTGAGAACTATCATGTCAACAAAGTTGTTGGAGTATTGTAAGAGCAATCTACAGGAAAGTTCACCAAAACAGATTTTAGAGATTTTGAGAGAACTATCTAGAAACGTCTTAGTTTTGATAAATTAAATTGTGTGGACCTAATAGGGTAGAAAATAATTTTCTTTCATAAACTCTGTTAGTTTTATTAAGTATCTAACATTATAACCTCATACTCTTAGTTATCTGCAGCTTATACTAAACAGACATGTCAGCATGTGCACCTGCTGTAATAATTCAACAAACGTGTTTTAATGGGTCTTTGTAAATTTACAAGAATGGCCAATTAAAAAATTGGCTTATCAAAAAGTAAAGGATTTGAAAGTCATTTTATCGAACCATAGTATACTACAACCTTACAGTATTAGCATATATACATGGAGAGACTGCATTAGCGTATATACACTGAAGCCTATAATGTTATTTGCAGCCTCCAATCACAATAACCTCTTATTCCCAAGATTGGTCAACCCAACGTCTTCAGTATTGCACAGGGAATATTTCCATTGTGCACCTAGAATCAAGGCGTCTTGGGGTATGTCCTACTCGAGTCTTCGATTAAACGGAGTCAGGATTTGATGACCTGGTGGATGAGCTACTAGAACTTAAAGGCCGGTCACTGTATACGCTTGAAGTGTTCTCTTCAAAGTAACGGAGCAGCTTCTCGTGAGCAATCTTTTCTTCGTCGGTAAGATAGTTATAAGAATCAGGCAAGAACTCCTGTCTACTGAGAATGATTCTCTTTTGAACAGTAACGGGAGACGAGTGTATATACGAAATCCACTTGGCCCAGTCAAACTCAGCCTCTATAACTTTGGCCTGGTCGTGAACATAGTCGCCAAACTTTGCGTATCCACCAGTGGATTGGGCTTCAGTAAGCCAGAGTCTGAGCTCTGAGTCTCGGAGCTAGTTTTCCGTTCCAATAAAGCAGTTCTTGCCGAAAGAAGTTTCTGCTCTATTTTTTCCTGCACAGAATACAAAGGCACTGAGCGAGTATGTCGTGGCTTCATATTAGAGGAAATCGTTTCCTAAAACTGACCTTTTCCGTAAACAGGAGGTGGTAATTTGGAGCGTCCACCCCTCATAAATACTCAAGTGCCATATTTAGGTAAGGACCAATCAACACACGATTGCAGTCAATTTTTACATTCTTTTGAACAGCTTTTCTGTTCATGTTCTCAAACATTACCTATAGGGCGCCTATTGTGTGGGTGTTTAATAGAATAACAAAAGGCAGAAATATGCTGCGCTCTCATTAGCATGTCATACAATTGAATATCTAATAATCCTCACACCGTAAGACAATATCCCACCCACAAACTGTCATTTGATTGGTCTCTCAAGTTTTAGGCGTATTGACTTGATAAAGGGTAGAACCTACACCTTTTGCCAAGGTCAGTTTAAATGCATGGTTTTGGTACATGGTCAAAAAAATTTTTTTAAGAAGTATCCTATTATTGTTACTATGAAGTATTGCGAAGTAATAATCGATTCATTTACAAGCTAGATAGAAAGAAAGTATTTGGAAAAAACCCTTCTTTCCCTCTTAGACGGAATAGATGGAAGAACCTTCCTAAAAGCTAGTTAATTTTGGCTGTTGGCAATAAAAATTGAGAAAACTGAACTTTCAAGGACAAAATTGGCAGAAAACTACAGGTAAGTAAGTATAATGCAAAGGCTTTACAACAAACCTTGTTAGCCTTTAGAATCTCGTAAGCAAACTTCAACGATTCTTGGCCTAAAATTTGAAAGAAATAACAATATAAAACGGACTGATAGGTCAGATAGGTCTTAAACGAAAAACTGAGGATCTAAATTGAATTCGTTTGGGAAAGACTTTGCAACATGTTGAAATTGGAATGCTATTTGCAAGATTTATAAACTACTGATACAAGTACTGATACAATCAAACAAGATTTGATTCCATTTCACCTTTACTGTACTTATCAGTCATTCAACCAATGCATTTGACAGGCCAAAACTGATGAAAAGACAACTAACCTTCTTTGCAGACATCAGAGCTGAAGTTAAGGTAATATACTGACTCTCGGCTACATCATCTGACATTTGGTCAATAGAGGCACTGCACGAGTTGACCACCGCTGAGAAGAAGATTCTACAGTTGAGCTTAAACACAAACACACGCTGTTCAGGTTACGTTGGTGCTTTACGACCGTTACAAATGCATCTTTCTGTGCACCATGTTGGTAACAAAGATCTTAAACGTAGGTCTTTCAGCCAAACCGATGTCAAAGCTGCGGAAAGATGCAGTCAACCAGCAGGAAAGATGCAGCCAACCACTTGATTACAGAGACATCCCAGGGATAAGATGAGAATGATGGGATGGGCAAGTGAATAATAGGAGAGGCAGCAATTCACATACGATCTCCAAAGGCAGCAATTGTAGAGACTTTTCTTAGTTTGACATCAAATTAACACCAGATGACTGCTCAAATGTGTTCAGTTGAAAATATTAGATGGCGGTCCTAATCCATTTACTTTTTCATCAACAAAACCTGAATTCTAATTTAGAATAAACATCCAATTCTACTTTAATCTAATTCGTGATTTGGTCAAAATCTACACCCTGATAGGCATCCAAAACCAGGCAAGACATCGCTATGACATCACTATCACAATCCAGCAGAAACCAAACAAAAAGCATTTCCTTACAGGAAAAAAGGAACAGTTTATAACATAAATGTTTCTTGGACTCACCTAGACTTGAAATAGTTTGTTAGCATTTTTCAGCTTTCTTTGAAGCCATTCTTTACTTCCCTTTATGTAGGTTAAAATTTCGCTTGGAATTGAAGGGTTTTGAGAGACATCTACAAGAGAACGTGACACTATAACGGTTGGAACATAGTTATCGCAAAGGCGAAAGTAGTGGAATGAGAAAGAGGTAACCAGTATATTCTATTATTGGCCTTTTAAAGGGCACACACACTCGTAACTCGACGAACCTGTTGTCAAATTGAACAGGAGGTGCCAAACAAGCTCAGCAAAATGTTCAATTCTGGCTCATGGTTGCGGAGGAGATTTGGAAATCGAAGAGCTGCGATACATTGTCGGGATGTGTTAACCATTTGTATGAAATGAAAGCGAGAATCTGGAAAGCAAGAAAACAAGATTTTACTATCTGTTAGACATGCAAAAGAATCGCAATTGTTGGTAGTGAATATTACTATAAGCAAACTGCATTCTACATTTAAATGAGTGCACATGAATTGAATCTGGGGTAAAGGGAGAGAGGTCTGGTGATTAAGGATATATTGATACTTGATATAACTGATTGCCAGAGAGAGGTAAAAGAGAGGTAAAGAGGTTGAAAAAGAGTTTGCATCATTTGTGAACGCTCTCTAGCACGCAAGACGATATAAGAAAACTCCAGGCTGAACTGTCATGCACGCCAATGAACTGCCAACGTGGCATCAGAGACTCATCCATCTCAAGATTACGGTACGCAGAGAAAAACGCTGTCCAACCATGACCATAACAACGCCCCCATTTATAAATTAATGCATAAAAAACTACCACTGTAAAAATACATTTGAATAGCTTAATAAAATAGAGTAGATTTAAAATATCTAAATCAAGATCTAAATAGAATAGCTTAATACCTTTAGGGAACCTTCTATTAACGAAACACCTCGAGCTCGTTAATGCGCAGACGCCTTCGCAGCATCGTGGAGGCAGATAACAAATTTCAACGAATCGCGAGGCAATAATGTTCTGACGAGAATACATCCTTGTGGAGCACTTTGCATTATAGACAGGTGCCTTTTTTCTGGCACCTTTTGAAAGAACAAAGATTCCTGCACTTAGGCAAATTCGTGCTCAATTGGCTTACCTTCAGACCGGGTGATTTTGTAGCAGCGCTGAAGTGTCTCTGGTACAAGTATTCTGATGGGATGAATAATGAATGGTACAAGAAAGGTACAAAAAGGCAAAATATGCAGAACTTCAAGCTAAATTAAGTACCTCTGATGGCCGTGAAAAAACTCCAAAACATGGGATAAATAAATGAAAGAAAAATCAAAATTAGGTCTCACTATTGCATACCGAAGGCAAAATGTGTCAACTTGCTGAAAATAAAAAACTGACTGGATGATTTGGGTAGCTCCAATTCATTGCCATGTTTCTTAATAAGATATGATCTTTGGCAAAACCGGATTCTAAATAAGGACGGATTCTGACGATGAAATAAATTGCCAATCTGGGTAGGATAACGTACCATTCAATCTTTTGAAAAAGACGGCAATGATGCGAGGGATTGTGTTGAGGTTTTCTGTGAACACGTTCAAAGTAGTGACCAGGCACTGGTAGAGAAGGGCGCCATCAGCTGCAAAATAAGACATCAGGGTCTTAATTTGTGTTAGCAAAATGCATTTTAAATTTATTTCATAACATGCTATAAGCGCTTATCATCCTCGGTTAGGAATTTGGGTGGTACTTGCTGCTGGAAAGTATTTCTGATAACAGAACATGATAAAAAGATTCCTTAGAAAATATGTGGCCGAGCTTGTCTGAACGCTTAGCTCTTATAAAAAATGATATATTTGTCTTGCAAACAACTAACGCATTGTTACAAAACTTTATCAGTCATCGAACTGATGGTAAACAAAAAAGCACAATATAATTGCCCACCACCAAGATAGAAAAAAAGATAACTTTGAAAGAAATAGCACATTCACAGTTACACCAAAATCCAGAATTGTATAGCAAGTCAAATAAATCCTTCGCAAAAAAGTCAGAAAACGTCTAAACAGACAGAGTTAAGACATCTTACAAGTCGCAGTGCCTGAGTTGTCTTCTGCTACAGTTGGGCACCCACAAGGAAGCATTTCTAGGTTCGTGAAGGCGAATTTCGGTTGGCTCCGTTCTCGATCGAACTCGCAAATCATTTCCAGAGCGGGCAGGAAAGACCTTGAAACCGAAACAACTTTCATTAGAAATCGATGTGCACCAAATTTTAGGGACTGTACGGAATAAGCTACGCATTCTTGCTCTGCTTTGAAACATTCATTATCTTTTTGGATTGGCCCAAAAATAGAGTTACTCCCAGCTATACGAAAATCACACATCCTTTCTGGTTTAGCTAAGAAAGTATTAGCGATGTGAAAATTCCTTTTAAACTTGAAAGATCAAGAAGAACGTTATTAAACTGCTTACCTTGACAGAAAAGGAATCAATGTCTTTTCGACATTTTTCAACCAAATTGGCGACTAATGAAATAAAAAAAAAATCACATTGCATTTAAGAAAACAGCCTTAAAATCACAGAATTGAGCTGAGATAAAAAATGAGACACGTAATGACTCTAAGTTTGACGTCAATGTAAAAATTATGCTTGGCAAGAAATGGGATTTTTCACTGCATTTATGGCAAAAGTATGATGTCAAAGAATATACAAAATAATGACTAGATACTTTCCATCTAAATCAAGACAAAATTAAACGTTTATAATTGTAAGGCTTTTCCAACCAGAAAACCCTTATTGCCAACTTATGCCTACCATAAACTTGTTGGTACAACAGATATAGAGTCAACGTTAAGGTCAACCATTAAGGTCGCTATGTCAACTAGCCCACCCAGACAAGGTTTCAATATTCTTCGTTTTGCAGTTCAGGATTAAAGGTAGGCTATCAACTGTAATTGCGGAAAATTAAAGCTGCCAACTTACCTGGTATGTGGCCTTTGACCGCATCACAACGTGGTTGTCAAAAAGCCCCCACGTGTTTTCACTACAAAAAAGAGACCTGCCTCACGCATCGACAAAAGGCGTAATCATGTGATAAGCAACTAATTGTTCAGCAACAAATACTGTAGAAAGTCATCCTTAAAGATTCAAGGATAATATCTAAATCAATATAAGTAAGAGTTATCAATATAAGTAAAATTATTTCAATGCACTATTAAAAGTTATACGGTGCTATGGGGCAAAGTGACGAACAATCTTGTAACTTAACGCGGTCAGGGCCTTTATGGCAAAACAGTCATAGTCCTGTCAAGTCATGTCAAAGCCTAATACTAAACATTCCAAGCCACGTGGTACATTATCTTTGTTTATCGATCTAGCAAAACGAGCCATACGGAGCTCATTATATGCAAAAAAGATTGCGTGTTAAGGACTTTGTTTACTCAGGAAAGCACAGGTGATTCGTACCGATTTGCTAAGGCCATCAGAAAGTGCGCCAAGGCGTCTGACTTTGCCGAGGACTTGAAGAGCAGATAGTACATGTGATTGAAAAACAGCTCCAGATTCAGGCTCTCTGTTTCCTTTTGGTTCCATTCTTCAAAGTTTACATTTAAATAGTTCTTTTCGCCTTCAACGGGCGTTGGGCTGTTTCTATACTGCAAGAAACCATCTACAAAGCAAAGGGAGGTTCTTGTAATGAGACTCGCTTTAAAAATCGCTTAGGTAAAAGAGCCGGTTATGTTCATGTGACAATTCAACGCTTTATACGCAGATGAATTAGAGAGAGTTTGAAAGGCGCACAATTATTGTGAAACCGTCATAAACGTCAAAAGGCTAAATAGGAAATCAGGCATTACGTCGCAAAAACGATATTTTCATCGAAGGAATATTAGCGATATGAAAAGCCCTCTTTCTCTTCCAAGCGCTACTCTGCTAGGATACTTATAAACTAAAGATGGAGATCTGGATCATTATAGTTAATTTGTGATTGAAATGATCTGTATTCAGAAAGAAAATTTGGATAGGGAAGAAGAAAACTTGATACCTGAAGAGCCCGCAATTAGGGTTGGCAAAAGAGCATCACGCATGAGGACCAACTAAAAGTAACAAAAATTTGAAAAAATATGTGACAGATGATTGTCCGAAAAAGTAAACTAAAAACAATCCGCTATATGTAGCAATCAATAGATTGATAACGGTTGTAAAACAATTAACGTTGAACCTAGCAAAAAATGGAATCACTAATCACTATAATAGTGCAGGGAGTCATGAGGTAAACCAAACGCTAGCGAAGGAAGTGAACAGCGAAATCACAAGTCATCGTTAAAGATCAGTGAACTTGACATGGGACATACCCCCGTGGCACGAAAGTGTATCGACGTTACTTACTACAGCGATAATAATCGCAAGAATGCAGATTTCATCAGTAGATAAATCAATAAATGACTCTGAGTTGGTACAATGGCTACTTAGAATATATAGGGGAGCCGAGTACGTTTTACAATGTCTCTGAGAATAAAGACGTGACGGGTTTGAGATGTTTGATTGCAACTAAAACATTACTAAGCAAAAACAAACCACATAAAGGAGTCCATAAAGATGACGTACCTGACAAACTAACGGCCATATTGGATATGCTTGGCTAACGACTGACTTGAAGAGGACTAGGACAGCCTTCTTCCCGTCCATTTCACTCAAGCTGCAAAAAGGAGCATCATTCGGTACTTAGAGAAACCCACAATTAAGAGTGACCTTCGAATAAGGAAATGAGGAAAACCAGAAGGGGGACTCAAACCGATTCCATAAAGGGTGTGACGTCAGCTAAATAACATCTGCAGCCAATTACGATAAAGCAAGTTATATATTGATTTGTGCATTTTTCCAAAAAGCCGGTTTCAACTTTGTTAGTCTTTATATTCTTTGATCGTGTCGTTGATAGGTAGAGTCATTATTCGCTCTTGTTGACTGCGGAGGAAAAATAGGTCAGCTGGGTAATGACAAACCTTTTCACTGACTTTGGGAATATGCATGGTTCGGACCACTGGAGCAGTACGCTCTCTGGTTCAAAGTTCTCTAGATCGACTTTCACAGTAGCGTTTGGCCTGGTGAGGCTATCTGCAACACATTTCAGAGGAGCAGAGACCATTATCTAAAAGGAATAAGGTTTCTTGAAAGGATATCAAAGACCTGGTAAAGTTGAATATGAATGAGGTAATTTTCGCTAAATGCTGATCCGAATATTTGAAATATGAAAGGCCTGTATAAAGACAATGAGGTACAGGGCCAAATAAATCAGCCGCAAAAACTGTCTTTCTACTGTCTAAAAAAGTCTTCATGGCTATCAAAGAAGAATTTCAGTCTGTAAAATAGATGTAGAGACACCTAGCTTCATATTCGACGGGCTTGCCTAGCAGATATCTACTCGTAAAAATGAAGATCAAAACAGATTAATTGGCCTAATTTAAAATGCGTAAACGTAAAAATCAACTTTGGGTCAGAATTCTAAAGATTGATAAAATCATTCAATGTAAAATTTCCCTTGATAACGGCTTTTGAAGGCCACATGAGCTAATCTCGACAGCCAGTTACATTGACGTTTAAATTAGTGGACACATAGTTTTTCTGACACCAAAAATCGATCAAAATTTTCCTGCCCGAATTGAAATAACAACAATGTTGTACCGGCAGTCAATATAGAGAAAACTCAATAAAAGGGGGTAATTAGTCGTCCAATTATGGATTTGAAATTGAATTATCTCTGTAAACCAGTCCAGCAGCTGTCAATTCCAGGAGAATAAAAGCCGGTAGAAATAGTTGCATACAATTTGAAACACCAGTTTAAAAGCTAACACAATCAAATTTGAGATAACAAAGATAGTACTCTAGATATGCTTCTTGTAAGAACAAAGTCGCATAGCAACAAAAAGTAGCAATTGATGTTTAAAAATTCAATTACCTAATGAAACTGTAGCAGGTATCTATTTACATTTTAATTAGCCCGTCAACAAAGAAAACGGACAAAACTGAGCGATTTTTGGGACAATAAAAAAAGATTATGCCCAGTTATAAAGAGAACAATTTGGTTTCTTTTTGGGCCAAGGAGCGAGGCTTAGTTACAAAACCAGGTCTATTGTGAATTGCATATTTTGAATTGCGTAAAAATGGTCAACATCAAAGAACGCCAGCACATGAAACTGACAACGTTGCATGAAAGAGAGGCTAAAGAGGCGCACGTGTCCAGGTTCAGTGTCGAATGTAAATAACATGTGGAAAATGCTTCATGAATGGGAAAAGACGGTGGGAAAATTAAGCTAGTTATCATCATACAGACCTGCAAAAAATGCACAAGTAGTTTACACGCTTTTTTCATAAGGAACCTACCTCAAGGCCTAGTTCCAAAAGTTCCTTATTCGTAGACCTTAAATCATCAGATTTTAGTACCAAAATTCCTTAGAAGTTCCTTAATTTTCGTCTGCACGCCAATAAGCCTTAACGCTTAATAGAGAGAGGAGCGAGACAGAATATGCGGAAACTACTCAATAAAGAACTTGACACACGAATAGTAAACAGTCTATGCGAGTATTGGCTGCAAATGAATGCAACCGGCTTCTTAGTTCTTGATGCTTGCAGTTATAAAAAATTTTTCAAATCGAAAAGTTCCTTAGGGATTTCGTTTTTGGTAGTATAAGTTCTTTAAATATTTCGGCCGTCTACATGTAGGTTCCTTATAAAGTGATTCCTTATAAAAAAAAGCGTGTAAGTAGAGTAAAAGTGAAAATTGCCTGGAATACCAATATTTTTCCACTTTAGCATTCTGATAAATAAGGTGTTATGACGTCAAATATGGTCTGACGCAATGTTGAGATATTAACACCTAAATGAAAAAAACTGAGGAATAGAATGAGATGAAAAGCGTACCATATTTAGAACCATACTGGAGCATAAAGAATGGCAGTTGTGGATCTTGGAATCAGTGAATGGGGAACAGATGATATCCTTGTAAGATGATGATAAATTCCAAAGGAGCCAAGTGGTTACGTCACAAATAGCTGATACATCGCATCTTGAATAAAAACAAAACGATGATTGTGTTGGTCATAAAAGATTTATGATTCGGCTAGGGTGTATGTTTGACTCTTGAGCTTGCTTGACATGATGATAAAGACTACAAAAAGGAGTGGCTCTCTGCGCAAAATTTATTTGTCTTGTAGCAAACTACGGTTAGAAACATCGCGAAAATTATACTTGTTAACAGCAAGTAATCTAAAACTGAAATGTCATGTGATGTTAAAGGCCTTACAATAAATTGTAAAGTACTGGGTTAAATATCATTAAATATTTAATTAAATATCAATTTCACCAGAGATGGCCACATTGTATCGTGATAAATGTCTTGCTAAACATTCCATGAATGCAAATGACCAGTAGAAATTGCTGATAAATACCTATATTGCTTGGTTCTTGCCTCTGATGGCCTAATTTTTGAGTACCTTCCGCTCAGAACGATAACAGATTCGTGAAGAAGTGAAAGCAAAATCTCTTTACATTCTCTTTGTGGCAATTGGTGCCACACATCTGCATAAATGCATCTCATGTAAAAGGACCACATCTGGATGCAGTAAGAATACCTTTCACCCTAGACATAAAAAAATGTTAGTTTAAAGCTTGACATCAGATGAAAGTAGAGCTAGCCTATTTGGTACCACCATGCCTAGACAGAAATGTTATATTCCACACAAGTTTTCTTATACACAGCATTACTGAATATAAAAAATGGTATCATCAAAATACTATAGGGCAATAGAAAACAAGTATGAAATGCAGGCAAATGAATTTTCAAATGAAAGTTTACATTGTCGTAATAGCTACAAACTAGCTCATTTTCCACTTATATCTAATTGTAAACCAGTAAATGGTTGACAGAGATTCATGGAATGAATGTCTTTGCCAAATAAACTTGAACTTTAAAGATATGTGAGACAAACGAATTTACGAAAAGCGTTGAGAATTGGAAGAAAGCTATGAAAAGAGCAGAAATATTAATATATCGATAGTTCAAATGGTATAAGATCAAGACTTGTGCTTTATAGATCCAAGAACTATAAGGAGGGTAACATGTCGGCCTAGTTCATTGTTGCTGAAGCCATAGAGGGTGTCGTCCTCCTATAGATTCTAAATTGCACCAAACAGCAAAAGCATAATTTCGCATACTTTGATAACATAAAGCTGGGTTTCACATTGACCAGTTCCTCACTTCACACAAGACTTTTACTCGTAAAAGAAATCTCAAAGCGGTTATGTATTCAAACAAAAACATTTACAAGAACTATAAGGAGGGTAACATGTCGGCCTAGTTCATTGTTGCTGAAGCCATAGAGGGTGTCGTCCTCCTATAGATTCTAAATTGCACCAAACAGCAAAAGCATAATTTCGCATACTTTGATAACATAAAGCTGGGTTTCACATTGACCAGTTCCTCACTTCACACAAGACTTTTACTCGTAAAAGAAATCTCAAAGCGGTTATGTATTCAAACAAAAACATTTACTTCATAAAATGCCTTGTGGTCAGACCAGTTGTTACTCTGAGGCTCATGTAGTATAGAATTTGTTATGACGCTCAAGTGATACATGATCAGATTCGTCTTCCCGTTGTCTATCAAGTCTTTAAACAGCTGGGTCAAATCACGAAAGGGTTTTCTAAAACAGATGGGGAAGTGAAAATCTTTAAAAGAATTTGCGAGACGAAAAATGTACATTTATGGCTATCATTTTTGGTTGAAGATTTACTGGAATTACAAGCAATATTGCGTGTCATTCTAAGCTAAAAAAAGTCAATGTGCCACTAGATTCGTAATTTTTTACAAGCCGAAAAACAGGCTTTTCATCACTTCGGAACGCAAACACAAACATTAAAAAGCTAAAGAAATGGTCGAAGATGTTATGGCATGGGAACCGACAAATGAAAACAAGACGAAAGAGAGGAGTAGGTAAAATGATGAATATAGCAAATAATTGAAAGAAAACAAAGCAACATACTTGCTGTTACTTGCAATGCAACTTTCGTAAAATGTGAGATGATGAAAAAGAAATGACGCGGTGCAAATTACTGAATAGATGTTTTTCACGTTGCCATTTGAAGGAAACGTCTCGAGAGCCTAAAAAGGAAATGAATTTTTACTGGCTAAAGTATAGTTAGGAGAAGTAGGTGAAGTTTAATGGCAGGATGGAAAATTTCAAATATGTCCATAGGTTTTCTTAAAAAGTTCCATTACTCTAATTTGTTAAAATGCAAAGAGACAAAAACATCTCATAAACAAGAAACAGGTTTTATTCGTGAATGGAGATAAATCCAGAAATCTCACGATAAGAAACAGCGTTTCGAGAAGTCAAAAGCGTACAAATCTGAACCATACAAGTATTTCAACATCTTAAAGAACTGCATTTTCGATTCATATCCCATACATTGAACGTAAACCGTTACGTTTGCAACCATTGAATTAGAAAGGTATTCAATTTACAAACATTAACCCCAAAAAGGTAGAATGGTTAAGTTGAAAAAGGAAATGACTTACGTCATTAAGACTTTTATGACATTCTCTCAAAAATGCAGTAACACCATCAATAAACGACTCCCTTATTGGTTCAAAGATTGTCCCACCGCCAAGGCTTGCCAAAGTGACCAGTTCATCGAATAATGACACAATTTTAGCATAATACTAGAAAAAATATTATATTTATTAAATAGCGTCAATATTCTGATGCAAAGTCCCATTGTGGACAGGCTTACTGACAGATTAACTCCCTTGGGTAACGATTTTTTTTAATTTGGATGATAGTTGTTAATTAACTTTTTGGAAGAATTAATTGGCTACAATAAACATACTATATTCATTTCCTTTCGGAAGCTCTACAATAAACATACTATATTCATTTCCTTTCGGAAGCTCCTCTAATAAGAATCATTTTGTTTGTCATTGCCCTGGTATTAAATCTCTACGGTCATTTCTTTTGCCAAGTAGAAAGTATGACCATTTGCTGGTGAGATTTCAAAAGAAACCAACGTTCACAAAAAACCCATTGCTTAAATGTGGCACAGCAGTGAAGCAACAGGATCAGTTAAAACTCATACAACTGCCTTTTTGGTTGACAGACAGGGTGAGGCTGGAGATTTCATTGCACATTGTTGTACATTCGGGTAAAAAATTCATTGAAAATCTCTTACAAAATTTACATTTCTTTTACCTACCATTGGGAGCTTTTTAGGGTATTTCGGGTTGTCATACAGCAAACCGTCTACAGAAAATTAGAAAAAATTAATATTCCAAGATCTATTTAATGATGAAAATTATTGTCTGGAAATTGCATACAGAATAGGCCAAGAAAACTGCAATTCTTCAATAAAACACCAATCATCAGTTTGTAAATCTGTAACAATATCATGGTATTCTTTTGCATTCCAAGTGCAAAATGTTGAATAAAATCAATATATTTCATACTTCTCTATCTAAGTTAAGATATATAAAACTGACGAAATGTTGTTGCACAAATGAAGAAACTGCACACTGAAAAGAAATTGCAGAGTAAAATACTTACCACTGACATTTATAAGCTCAGACATCTCATCAGAGTCTCTTAAATCCAAAATAAGGCTTGCAGTAGGCAGGTTTTTGCGAATAAAATTGTTCAGAGTGGAGATGATACCCTTGAACTTATCTCTCCATGGCCACTTTGTTTCAGCACCTGTGAGAAGAAATAAAAATAGAGGAAACAATGAACAAAGTTAAAATAACCGAACGACGGCAATGCCAAGGAGACACAACCCCCCGGAATTCAAAACTCGAATAAGATTCAGAAGTATTTTCACAAACATGAAGGCCTATGGGGTGCAATGTTTTGGCGATAAAATGTCACTAAAGTGACACAAAATGGCATTCATAGAATAGGCATGAAGAAATAACTACCCACTGCACATCTTAGATAACACATTTTGCAGATCACTTGCCTTCTCTGCTGACTTTGATTACTTTGGTAAAGGACTCATATAACACATTCATAAAGGTGCATCAGAATTAATAATGAAATTTATAAAACTTTGAGGCTTATTAATGCAACATAGATTAATAGGCACCAATTTCAAAATAAAGAAACAACTACTGAGAAAATGAATTAAGGTGATAAGAAGCAGAAAACTGCATGTGGATTAATAAAAACCAAAAATGAGAACAACCAATCTATAAACACTGGAAAGCACTCAACATGCATTTGTTGGGATGATAAATAATATTATCGATAGACGGAGTTGAGGAAACGTTGTCTTTATAGTAGCCAGAAATAGCACAAGTTACTTATAAAATGGCTATTCATTTTGAGATCTTTTGGTCATTTTCCAACAACGTTTGCATACTCTGTGGTGTTTTGGACAAAAAAGTACTTTAATTATGCAAAAACTGGTTCCGCTCTTTCAGGCTATGTGAAGGTCCATACCCCAAAGAAGATGACAAATTTTCTTTCAGAGCTTTTGGAAGGAAAGAACTAGTGTATATTTAATTTGCCCCCCCCCCCCTTCTCATTACCTTAAACACAATAATGATAATGTATGCATGCCAAAAAAGACGTAGAGATCATAACCTGTTTTCGACTTGTTTCTGTCCTCACCCCAGATGACATTGTCAAGACTCTCGTTTCTCCCTGGTCCTAAGCCTAATGGGGATGGGGATGGCTTCAACACACTTCTGATGCATTCACCTACAAAAATTAAACATTTTTTCAATCATAAAACAGAGCTATGGATTCTACATAGTTTTAAATTCTATAGGTATAATTATATAACAGAACTTCTTTAAATTAAATTTATTTTTCCTTGTCAATTGTCTTTTACAAAGGTAATGCAATTCGAAGGGCTACGACATGATTATGATTAAAAGATATTATGAAGAACCTCGAAACTTCTGTCAATAAAAAGCTGCCATACTCATGAAAGAACCAGGAAAAAACAGACAATACACACCACTAAATCTCCGTTCTGGCTTGATGGCAAAATACTCTATGATTTCATTGACCTCATTTTCCCAGTTCCATGCAATGGCAAAAGTTTTCGCGATAAATCTTGCATCATCCAAACTGGAAACAGGTGTTGACTTCTCCTTGGTTGTGAATGTCAATGAGAGATTATTTTCAGTCTTGCTTTCCGAGCAATTTCCGCCAAAATGGTGGATTACCTTGTCAATCGCCATAAGCAGATGTGGCAAGTAGACAGTATCAACAAAAAGAGTGATGCTGAATGTGGGCATATATTCATTGATTTTCCATAGCACTGGTATATCCATATTCAATATGTCCAAAAGATTGACAACAAACGTCTCTAGGTTTTCTACCATCTTCACCTGTACAATGAAATAAACAATAAACATTTTGAAACTTACATTATCATGAAGAGAATATAGCCAAAGATGAAAAGATGTGTTACCCTGTAGACACATAATGGAACTCAGAGTCACAACTGAAATTCATTTAGGGGGCTAAACTACCCCTTTACCGAAAGCAATATATATTGTCCTTATAATATCTTATTCCTCCAAATCACCCACCTCAAATAGCAAATCAAAAGTTATTTCTCACTTAGACCTTTCAATAGGTTTTGATTGTATATCTATAAACACCCCTGCTCCAAAGCAGTAGCCTTAATTCCTGTTTGTGATCAGATTTAGGGAGCAATCTTAATTATCTAACTGGATATTACCAAAATTTAGTCAAGGTCTGAGAACACCAGGTTAATTCAATAAAAAGGAGAATAACTAAATGAAAAGTGATTCACTCACAAGTAAACCTTCCTGAATAATCAAAATGATAGCAAAACATGGGAAATCTCATAAAAACTGGAAATCACCAAGTTAGGTAGCTTTAGAATGAATTTGATTCAGAGTGGGGAATTTTTTATGTCAGATTTTCTTCTAACTAAACATAGACAAACTTGACAGAAGAACAAAAGGTCATACTTCCATAAATAATACCTTGTCAATATTTTCCTCATCAGCCCAAGAAACAGAGTGCTTCTTTGCACCAGATGAGAAGATTTCAAGTTGCTGCTCCCTGGTCTTAGAGTACAACTCTAAAATCTCCTCAATAGGAAAAATCGCCATCAAGAGATCAATTATTTGAACCCTTTTCATAATTTCTTTTTGATACATGGGCTTGTCAAAACTTAATCGAGTGTAGACATTTCCTTGCTGCAGTTGACTAGAGATTCCAGTTCTTAGCCTTGACTTTATTTTGTGCCAAAGCTCAAAGGTGGCCTCCTCAACCCCAACTGAAACTGTGTTCAGTGAGGTAGAAGAGCCTTCAGGTTCTCTATAGACACCAACTGCTGGTAAAAGAAATCCGTTTCTTGAACAGAAAATCAGCAACTCCTTCAAGATAGCATCTTCTGTGTCTGTGTTACATTCCAGTGCCTGAACCTTGAACGTGAATTAAACAAACATGGCAAGAGTCTGTATATTGAAATAAGCTAATATCTTGGCACTTCAATGTTTTAATATCTTAATGTTTTGTGCTAAAAATAGTCATGGCAAAAGATTGCATGAAACCTAGATTTTTTAAATATTGAGTAAAATATGGAATATGGTCTTGTAATGAAAGCCAGGTTTCATTATGTTGACAGCTGTGTCTGAACATTCCCTTAATAATAACCCAACCACATACACTATCAGTGGGCCACAAAAGTCTTTCAAAGAATTTGCAAGAAAGCCATTACTTTCATTACCCTAAATCCTCAAATTGGCCCCCCCCTCGAAAACGCCCCCCTTCCAATAAGCCCCCACTCTAGAACTACAAATTTTAAATAACCCCCCCCTTGAATAAGCCCCCCTCGATTTGTAGATTTTTGACTCCTGAGGTTGCCTTTGGCATTTTAGTAAATTACCATAAAAATTTATGTTTTTGTTAATAATTTAATCAAATGTTATTTTATACTTGGGTTATTTTTTATATTGTGAAAAGAAAAAAATCTCAAAAATTGTCTTTTTATGTGGCATGTTTCAGGAAATTTTATAAGCCCCCCCCCCCTCAAATAAGCCCCCACCCAAAAATTTCAAAAATAAATAAGCCCCCAGGAGGCTTATTCGAGGATTTACAGTACCCCTGCTAGAGTGATCCCTAATGTGCTAGATATGCAAAATTTGCTATCTTCACAGCTGTTGAAGGCATTCATGGTAAAAACTTCTGATAAGCTATAAAACAGTTAATTACATAAATAGCTACCACTATGTCTTGAGCATAAGAAATGATAACTTGTGAATACTGAACTTACAACATTTGTGAGAAAACAATTCAGTGCCAAAGGGTCAATCTCACAATGTGAATCACAGCCAAATCCTTGCTTTTCATCCACTGGAGCTACAACTTTCACATTGCTGTCTGAGCCAGATACTCTAGCAATTAGGAAAGATAAAATATTGCAACAAAATGATGCTTTTATATTAATGGAGATTGCCTTTTACAGGCAAAATGCTTTGACAATAATGGTAACATGAAAATATTTTATATTAATGGCACTACAATAATAAACCCCAACCCAATAATCACTTCTCATTTAAGAACAAGGGAATACAGCAGATCACAAATTACTGGAGCATTGAACAATCATTACCGGCAGGTTTTTTCTAGGGGTATATCAAATTACTTATGCATATTAGTCATAGGAGTTTTGATCAAACAGATGGCTTAATGTCACATCCCTTAAATTACTAAGAGACCTACAATTAATGCTCCAGTTCATAAGCAACTTTATAATAAGACCATACAAATTTATGATTAGCTCTATGTTGATCTTAAGGCAAGGTAATCAGCCTATATGATACTTATCACCAAAAGAAGCAAAGTTATTATAGAAGCAAAATCATTCTGCCTTATTTAATTATTAATATTAGGTAATAAAGTTAAATAAAAGGAGCTATCCTAAAACATTAATTTTCAAATTGACTGATAAGTAATCATCAAAGTGCTCATTTGAAACTCAGATCAGTTTTAAGACCACAACTATATGCATAGACCATACATGGTAACAAAACATTTTTTCTATAAAGGCATCTGGTGAAGATGATTATATTTCCTTCTTATAAGGTAACATGAAAATAAAAGAGTTTGGACGTAAAACTACTTTCAATATATACTGTTATAGCATGTTAAGAAACCAATGTTTTAACAAAGCAAATCATTAAACAAAGCATAAAAACAAATGATCTCTCTAACGACGTAGAGAAAAACTTTACCGTTGTTTTAGGTCTTCAAGTTTCATATCGATATCTGCAGCTATTGCTTCGAGAGTTGAAACGTCAAGAAGGGCAGCTGAGCCCAGCTGCTCCAAAACATTGCCGAAAAACATTTCGTTCGAACTTCCATTACTATCGAGAGGCTCCATTTTAGCACAAGTGCACGTAGGTTTTCAAGTTAGGTTACATCACTGAAATAGGCTCTTTCAACAGTTACACTTGTTGAATCACTAAATACTGCAGCCATCTGCTCTTCTTCCCTTCCATGTTCTAGAACGTAACACTTTTTCAGCAACATTTGCCTGATGTTTTCATGGCAGCTGCGGCACAGAAGCCAATTGTAGCATCCAAACGAGGTAGATGGAATCGAGGTTAGCGTACTGCTCAGGTTGCCAATAGTGACATCTTTGGTAATCTTATGATTTCCAAGGTGCGGGATTAGAATAAAAAAATATCACGTGAAGAAAGCACTACTCCAAGGAATTTTTTGTCTTTCCTAATTTTAGCTAATAAAGCTTTAAAACACATGCATTTGATCCCCTCCTATTAAGTACGACAACCGGATATTTCCATGAAACTTTCATAAGACATTGTTCATGTTTCGAAGTATTTCAATTTCGCACATTATTCGAAAAAGATTAACCGTAAAATTTTTCTAGGCCAGAAGCATGAACATGGAGGTTATCAAACGTCGTGAAATATCATACGAGAAGCCTCTGGAAATTATCTTTTATAAAAATAATGGTAAAAGCTACCAAGAAACTGCATCAATTGTAGGCTGCTCAAAGAATGCAACGTTCGCTGTATGCAAAAGGTTCTTTATATTTAGAACCGTGAAAGATTTGCCAAGGGTTGGCAGACCGAAGACGTTCCAGACGCCAAGACATGAAAGGTCTTTATTGAGAGATAAAAAAACAGGATACATTTGCTCGAAGGTCAAAGCGCAGAGGTTTCAAATTCTGATAATTAATTGTAATGAATAAAGAGAGCTGAAATTTTGCAACTTTTTGATGCTTTTACTGCGCTATTTAGACCGTTTTAAAGGATAATAGGAGTTTTTCAAAAGATATGCATTTTTTGATCGCCTTAAATCGGAAACTTCAAATCGTCCCAAGACTTTTTGAACGGTAGTGTACTTGCTTGCTGGATGTCAAGTTAACCAAAGTTTAGCGAGAGCGAGAGCAAACAATGTAAAGTCAACTCTAATTAGAGTGTGAATTTTTAATTACACATACAGGGGTATTGCAATAGTGAATGTGATCGAACAATTCCAAATAACCAGACGTTTCAGCGGGCGAGGCATAAATAATGTTGGCAACAACTTAGCCCAGCAGCAAAACATTAGCACAAAATTGCTTTAAATAAGCTATATGTTGGACTCTGCCTCAAGTACAAGGATAAACAAACATTGCTTCGCCTGGCTCAAAATTTCATGGCTTCCCCCCAGTTTAGATGTTGACTACATTGATAGTGTGCTGACAAAATTTAATTTGTCTATGAAAGTGAGCGTACATGACCAGAGTGTGTCATTTATGGCATAAGTTGTACGAAGAGAGGATTTATTTCTGTTGTTACTGGAAGAGCCTTATTGTGCATTTTAAGTAAATGTCAATGTTTAAGACAACAACTTTTGAAACAACATTCTCCCTAATGGGCCCTAAGTGTTATTGCTTAACATAGCCTCCACGGGAGCAGGTGGGAAGGGCTTTCAAAAGGATTTGGTATAATTTTGCTGGGACCAGGTTAGTCTCTGATGACGTCAATTGGTGAATTGAGGCTGGACACACAGTCAAGCGTACCACATCCACTGAATCTCAATAGATCTTCACACTTTCAATTTCATCCTATGGTAATTTTCTGTATCGTATGCAGTAATTATGATGTTGAATTCCCCGATAACAATTGATCTCGCTGTTCCTAGATTCAAAAACACGGGCACCAGGCGCGTGCAAAAGGAGTAATTGGCTACAAGAAAATCTTTAGCGTTACGACATCCCTTGGCCTATAGACTTCCGAAGAAGCAGAAACAGTTTCGTGTACTCAGTAAACCTGTGGATTTGCTATGCGTGAAGCTAAAGAGAAAACCGTAATACAGTAAATTCCGAAGTGTGAACAGCATCAATAACAACAGAAAATTACTTCCAGTGAACGTGATTGGAAGAATTTTGGTAATGGAGTGAGAACAAGATCCAAAGACGCCCATAGCATTGGAAGTGAAATTATTCATCTTCAGCAAACGATGACTACAGTGCAATTATCTGAAGTAAGTCGCACACTAAATTTCTTTGCAAGATCCCCGCTTCAACACCATTGCAGAACCACCCCCCAACCTCCAACTGGTCAGATCTTATCGAAGCGTCTCGCATATGCTCCCTTGGGTTTTGTGGAGACTTTGTGGCCTTTAACTGCTTCGTTGTGTAGAATAAATAAGACAACTCAACAATATTGTGTGTGGAGACACTATCAGCTCTCTGTTGGGTAGAGAAATCTAAAGGAAGATTAAGAAAGTTATAACAACATTTGCAAGATTGCACCTCTTGATTATATCAATCTTAAGTCTTTCATGAAGTGCACAAAACAGGCAATTACTCAAGCGACTCATTAGATCAATGTCCGACAGAAAATTAGTGTTTTAATCTTCCTATTGAATTACTTCCTCCTTTGAGGATTTAGACAGGTACAAGTTTCCAGGCTTATGTCATGTGTCCATTAATAAGTAGCCTTGAGGTGGTGCTAGTGATGCAATGCAATTCTGAGTCGATGCCTTTCTAGCGAGGACAACATATTCAGTTTGAAATGCCTTTCGTAGCCCAGAATAGAGCGTCTGTTGACAACGGAAAGCAAAGAATTGGGCAGCGTATGGAAGCTGCAATTATTCGAAATATCAGTCATGACAGAGTAATGAGAAACGAGTGTGAAGCGTTGGATGTGGCTAAAAGAAAGATCCAGATGGACATGCAACAACGAATGAATGTATTCGTCAAGAAACAACACAGGTTTGGTTTTAAGGGTGGACATGATGCTAAAGAGGTGTCCACTCAAAAAGCAAATCAATCTGGGCTCCGTGATCATGCCCAGCATTCAGTGCCAGATAGAAAACTCCTGTTTCGTAGAAGCTCAAGTGACCCATCTCTCAAAAGTAATATCGTTAATGCCGGGAAACAGGGGAAAGAAGAACTGGCTGAGTGTGGAAATTTGGATAACAGAGCTGTCGGGACTCCGAAATATGAAAGGAGATTTTGCAAAAGTTTTGATAAGGCTTTTGAAGTGGAAGACACTAGCAAAACAACTTTCTGCAGAAGTTTGCCACCTGAAGTAACGATCGAAAGAAAAGACGAACAACTGTCAAGCGATGGTAGCCTCCCAGTTGTGGGCAATGTTACTGATTCGGACGAAGATGTATTTATTGATGCAAGAATATCAATTGCCTACGGGTACATTGGTTAACGGGGCTGGGCTAGGCCCCGTCAAGGACTTTCTCCAACCTGAAAACTTTCAGGAAAAGCAGGATGTCTTTTCCGTCGAAGGAAACCGAGCTCTTCGTTCACAATCGCTGTCAGCAGCCGCGGAATCAAAACGGCATTTTCGTTCCTCTTCGCTTTCAACATCCATGGAGGAAAACCGGCTCCATCGCTCCTCTTTGCTGTCAATAGCCGGGGAAGAAAACCGGCCTATCCGCTCTGCATCGCTCTCAACAGCTGATATTGGAAGTGCACGAAAAGAAGCACTGGAAAGAAAAATCAAATTTTCTAGAAACTTGGCTAAACGTTCCGCTAGCAGTGGAGGACTTAATGAGAGAAATAATAACTTAAAAAGTGATTCAACAAAAGATTCAGGCCGAGCAAGCAAAGCTCGAAATGATTTCCATTTGGTTCGCCAAAGCACCATTAAACAAAATGACGACAGCATTGGAAAAGTCACGTGTCCTGGAAATCCCGCCAAAGAAATAGGAGAGCATTTTTGCAAAACAAATGAAAAGGAAGCTTGCGTCTTGAAGATGAAATGGGACAGGATGGTAAAGAGCATGGGCGATTTCGTTTTGCCAACATTTGCGGACGAGTTGGAGAAGTTATCCAAGAAAAGATGTCATTCCGAAAAGACTGCATGTGAGACAAATTTGTATACTCAGAAGGGATGTTTTGTAACTGTGCTCAGTAAAGACAAATGATAATGCCATTGAACATGCTCGTGTTTATTGACAGCTGACAGCTGAAATCAAACGTTATTACAAAACAGCACATTTAATGATCTCGTTTGAAGTAATAAATGCCAGGGTTCTGACTGCATAATGCCTTTTTAATAACCTTTAGATACACAGGTTTCATCTCTGTTAGTTTTTGCAATCTTGTCTGTGCCACGTTAGACATAAAAGAGTTTCGTAACAAAAATACATGGCTATGAGGATGGAACGTTCGTCTAGGCCAGCACGCTGCGCAAGAACTCCACCACAACAGTTTCGATCAATCTCAAGAAAAGACATCAGAAGATTGAAAAGTGCATTTACCTGTAGTGAGTCGCATGCAATGGTGTTGCTAACTGTATCTGTTATTCATTATCAAAGTTGAAGGCTTTACATGAATATTAACCCAACATTAACAAAACGGGAGTGGTTCCTTATTTGTGTATATGTATATGTAATGTAATGATCTTAATGCAATGTTAACAGCCGTTACATAATGCCAGCATATTTTTCTTGACTGTTATTAAACTAGTAGTTTGGGATATGTTAAACATCTTTCGTTCCTCGCTTTCTTATGAATCGTCATCCGTAAAGCAGCCGCAAATATCGTCTGAACGGCAAAAGTTCATCGCGTATTCCATGCTTAATAAGAGCCATTGCAACCTATAAACCATTGGCTTGCAAAACAATTTTGCACCCGGTAAATTGTTTGTGAATCAAACAATGAGAAGCGCTTCACGACTTTCTGCACCAGTAAAATCTTAGATAATATGATTTCGACTGAAAACCAAGTCCTTTTTGGTGCGCTAGCTTAGTGAGAACAAAAGTTCTCAGATCATGTAGTATCTACTATTGAAAGCATGTTGCTAAATTTTGCTAATAACATTGGCCAAATTGATGCAAGAATCAGTCAGGACGTTAACCTAAAGTCTACACAAAAGGGACATTATCTACATTTGCCAACATCACAAGGAACCCTGCTTGTGAAAATATTTTCAACACTTTTCCTAGATAAACCTCTGCTCTAATGCCAAAGAGAATATAAAGCTTTCTTTGTCATTTTACTACAATCCTTCATGTAATCCTTCAAACTCTGATGTGTGTCAGATGAAAAGCAGTTTTTTGCAAAGCACTTTCTTCAAATTTTGATTCATATGGACTTTAGATAAAACAAGCCTTGATAGCCCAATTCCCCTCATTCATAATTTTGTTAAAAGTTGAAGATATTCGCAACTGAGATTAAGTGGTGTTCTGAAGATCTTTAAGGTCATAGAGTGAAATGCTGGATCAAGATTTAATTTCATCACAAATCTGTATTTACTTTGAAGTGAACAAGGCTCAGCATAAAGAGAGATGCAAGTTTCAACGCATTCGTGTTTTTCAAAATCATAGTTAAAATATTGATGGCAAATCTTTAAGTATAAACATAACTTCATCAACAAAAATAATGACACAAATTCTATTTGACAGAATTAAGAATACAACTAAAGGATTCTGGAGAAAAATATTCGCTTTATTTACAAATTATTCGTCCGATGTGTCCATGTCTTCTTTGAAATGATGCGTCCTAAGATGAGTTCTCAGGTTGCTGGAAGAGATGAACTTCCAGTTACAAATGTCACATTGGTAAGGCTTTTCCCCAGTGTGCGTCAAGACGTGACTCTGCAAGTTCCCAGATGTAGTAAAAGCTTTTGAGCATATTTTACACTGATACGGTTTTTCTCCAGTATGGATCCGAACATGCCTGCGTAAATCGCTGGAACTAACGAAACCTTTACCGCAGTAAGTGCACTTGTGCGGTTTCTCACCAGTATGCGTAAGAACATGCCTTTGTAAGTTCGTGAGCTGGGCAAATCCTCTTCCGCAAATATTGCATTTGTAAGGCTTTTCGCCAGTGTGAATCCTGTTGTGAATCTTCAAATGTGCGGCCAAAACGAACGCTTTTGGGCATTTGTCACACTTATGTGGTTTTCTGCCTGTGTGGATGAGCACGTGTCTTTGAAAGTTCCATGATCGCGTGAAAGATTTGTTACAGAACTGGCACTGGTACACCTTCTCGTTCTCGTCGCTGCTTTTCGGCGAAAGCTCCCCTGATTTCGAAATGCACCTTGTCGCTGAATCTCCGTCTCTATCTTTATATCAGCTTCGATTATGTGATTGCCGCCGCCGTGGTTCAAGCTTGGCTGTCTGTCTTTGTATAGCTTCCAAACGTTCGGGTCGTCCAGGACGAAAAACTCATTGTACAGGTCCTTCTTAAGGTCGATGTTAGTTGGAAAGGGTCGCATAACACTTGCTGCTGCCGCAAGGTACGGAAGGAAGTTGTTGTTGTGGATCACAAGGTTCTTCATTGCGATATCCTGCTCCGAAAAGATGTCGTTTTCATCGCATATTGCATCTGCCAGTGACCCTGGAAAGAAAAGATCGATGTTTTTCAATATAGGCATACAGTTATTGCTCTCCTTCAACAAACCATCTAACCCATCTAACCATCTTGCATTGCAAACAAGCATTAGCAGGTTGAAGACGATCTAATGTGAAACCATTCTGCTGTTCCTGGTCACATGACCATGTCATAATGCCGTGCTCATGCCTACTTGCACGTGACTTTTACTCGGTATTTGAAGTTGAATAAAAATCAGTGCACATTCATTGGCCTATACTCATTGCGGGTAGTCTAAGAATTAGCTCAAGCGTGCACAATGTGTGTACAGGTTAGGATTAGAGGTTAACTTTAATTACAGGTTGCCACTGGGCATGTATGCTAGATAAGGACACGTTGATATAGAATCTGAACTGTGCGCTATTTTTGTCCCCATCAACCCCTTGTCAAACGACGACGCATCTGCATTTTTCAAGTTCTTATCACTTTCAATAGGAAAACACATAGCACCCAGTCAATTTCAAAAAATGTAGATCTTGAACGTGTCTCTTGATTTTTACTCAAATAATCCTTATGCCTTATAAGAACGTTTCTCACACACTTGCTCACTTTGCAGAACTTTGAATCATACAATATGAGTAAACAGAGCTTTTTCTAGTGATTCTTCAGCAATAAAATATTACTGTTTTTCATTTGTCTGCACCTTTAAATTTCTTAGGCGAATTGATGTATTGAGCGACAAGTTCTTTTTGCGCAAGCGTCTCGGATATGTGTGGCGAAATTTTGCTGTAGAAAACAGGTGTGCGCAGACAAGAGAAACGACGTGTGTCTTTTAATAGCTGTATCTGGGCCGTTGTGTTAGTTATTTAACGCAAATTACATTGTTAAACGATTTGAATGGGGACTTTTCAATATACACAATGCGTTTAGCGTTCATGCTCAAATATTCGTTAGAAATGAAAAGAGTGTCAGCTGGGGGACCGGGAAACTAGCCTCTAAGTAAACACAGCGTTTACTTCTTTGAAATTTAACAGTTGAAGGTGACATTCTAAAGAGACTAACTTAGTACGCGTCGCCATTTCAGAATATGTTTAGGCGCGAAAACGTAAACAAATTCATCTTCGCAAGAACTAGTGTCTTTATGGAATATTGTGATAATAATCTTAGTACTTTTTCAATTAAAATTCATACATGCTTAGGTTACGGAAGTGTTTCAAGCCACTGAAATTAAATCTACTTTGTTTCTTGAACGATCAACAGCCAAGCTCTTCTTTTGCGAACAAAAGTAAATGAGCCTCCAATAAACCGAATGCTTTTTTGCATCAAACTAAGGCGCGTACTTGATTGCTAGATTTCCAATCAGTGCAAGAACGCTTTAATAATTCTAAACGGGAACGCTTCTAACAAACTTTAAAAACCTTTGAAAGAAATCATCTTCGGTAAGAAGAGTTTATTACCTGGGATCTAGAGAGATTCATAAAAGCGCCTCATTTTTTCCTGATTTACTCCAAATAACTAGATGCGCGTTAATTACATTTTTCCCCGAGATGAAATTCTTCAAGAATTTACTTGTAAAATAGGTGAAATGTTTTCAAAATTTGCATCGAGAAATTGTTAGTCCCATACCCACATATGCTGAAATATTAAATCAAAGCCACTGCGCGGCATTTGGAAGAAAAAATTGATTTAGGCGCCTTTTTCAGATGACCGTTAAGCTGAAATCACAAATAACTGTCGCGTACTGAGAAAAAAGAGCCAATTCCAGGTGATCCAACAAGCTATAAAGACATTTTTGACTACACTTTAAACCCATAACATGAAAAAAATTCTTACCATCTGAAGAAATCTCTTCCGTTTTCTTTATCAAGAACGATCGTGGCATGTTGAGCTCTTTGATGCTCCAATGTACAGGAGTTATAGACGGCGAGTGGATTTGTGTAGCCTTTGGCACTAATTAATGGCACGTGTCGGGTTTCAAAACTATTGGCTATGCGCCGTGCCCAAAATGGATGTCGACTTGTTGTCTCTAATCTCGACAGAAAAATATGCCGTCTGCGAGTACATCCGCTGCCTTTTTATCTTGACCTGATTTTTCGGCACCGTAAAGCACAATGAATTGAGCAACAGGTGGGGACATACTGAATTCGATGGACGGACCATTATCTCCGCACTGGGGGTCCAGCTGGACATTAGCGGCTACGTTGCCGTGCAAAAAAGTGCGTTTCTATGTAGAAATTAGATGCAGAGCTACAGTTGCTTCCAATATTATAGAACTTATTGGCAACAAAATAATAGTCTGGGACAAGAATGCTCATAATTTTAATAAAAATGTGGGTTTTCAGTTGATGTGCCGGTAGCCTAATCTCTATGCGTTACCCCCTGGTCTCGAGCCGCACACGCCTATTGTCTTTCAAGAGCAATTCACACACATCTGTGGTAGGATAGTAGCAAGATTCCTAGGAACTAGAGAACTATAGAGGGCTTTTACGGATGATTTCCTCAAATTGTCTTTTAATTTTGTGATTTATATGAGTTTCGAATACATTTTAGTATAGGCGTACGAGTGGCGTGTGCCGGGAAGCCTATTATCCTTGCTTGGTGGAGGCTCATGCGCAGATCCTTGTCGAGGTACTCAGGTCACAATGCAGTACACAGACCACCAGAAATCACTGAAGGTGATGTAAACGGGGGGCTTGATAAGACGATTGTCTGCGCCAAATCGTAGACCCGATAATAAAGAGGCAGAACGATATTGAAAATGGGTTTTGCAGCAATGGTATTTGCCCATTTGTTGTCGATCACTTATCGATAAAAGTGCTTTAGTCACTGATACCGTTGCTACTTTAGGGCTGTCCTAGATAGTAGATCAAATAGTAGGGGAGTTTTTATTGCTAAGAAGCAAATGTATTTTTGGCATTGTTAGATCATTTGTTACCCCTGCAAGCAAATGATTTTATAACTCACTTTGATTGTAATGGCTTCTAACATTTTAAGTAAAAAAGTTTAATTTTATTCACATAGCTCTACATGCTGATGTCAACAAAACGCAGGCACGGGATCTATTGGGTCAATGTAGTGATGTGAATTTGTGGTAATTAAAGTAGATTGAGTTTGGTTATGGGAATACAGCTCTAATACTGAACGACGTAAAATAAAGACCAAAACCAATACAAAAAACACCCCTAAAAACATGTTTCCAGTTTTGTGGTTTTGAATGATCATTTGAATCAACATCAAATCAGTGCAACCCCTCTTTATGCTTTGAAATCATTCCCACTTATTGATTAAAGGGGAGAATGGCAAACATCCGAGACTACAGAGGTCTTATATCCGAGCTCAAAACTTAGCGATCCCAAGAGAGGTGAAGAGCATGCTGTAAGTCAGAACAATGAGACCGCGAAGCGAATACAACATTTTTGCCACCAAACTATGCCATAGAGCGTTCCAACATGCTTCATGCATAACTGCTCATTCTGATTTACAAAGTTTACAAACAAAGTAGGAGCCCCCGTCTTGAGCCGAACCACTTTATGCATCGTTCATTAGGCGAGAGCAGCGCACCCGTTAGCCTGAGCTTACAGTTCAGCGTTGATCGCTAGCCTCGCTTGGATGCTAGTGAGTACACCTGACGTTAGTCCCTGAAGACTTTTTATTGTTTCAAGCTGTCACTGGACGACTATCTAAATCAAAGCCCTTTATTGACGTCAAATTCCGCCTAATTCAACTACCCCGATTCGCTGGTATTGCTATTATAGTTGCCCTCGAGAGCTGAATATTTAATCAAGTGAAAGACCCTATGCAATGAGCACGGAATGCAGCACCAGCCAGAGTGTTGACCTCATGCGGAGACCATGCACCCTCGTTAGTCTTAACAAATGCCTTGGCTCGGCTTTTACAGGTCTTGGCAGTCAAGTCTGTTCTACGGATGGGGGTTTCATTGTATCCACCAATAGGCAAGGAGACATATTCATCAAAATAACGAAGCAAGTGATGAAGTGTATTTATACTGAAACGTTTCTTGCCCCTGTGCAAACAAAGAAACAAGTCGTAGCCAAAATAGCGTAACGAACCATGAGGTCCTAAGTGAATTAGCAATTAACCAACTGCAATCTTTAACTGCAACAGTCAGCTTTGAGGCCTCGGCTGCAATCTTCGAATTTTTTCCAGGATTAGCGTGACTGAAATATATAGAAAAAGCAATTAGTTTCTTGTTCATTAAAAGATGGCCAATATAAAAACTGTATTTAAAATTCATAACACGCGCATGAAAGGCGGTGTTGTATAATATAGAACTGGGCCTAAATGTATTGCAGTCGGATTAAAGAGGCAAGATGCAAGTGAAGACTCCCGGCAGACAATCAAGCAAATGAACATGATAAATAGATTTAAAATATTTATGCAGGAAAGTTTTATATGATTGAAATAATTTAAGACATTCTTCTGCCATTTGATATTTAAAATTCTTCTCAGTAACATTCTATATCATACACAAAATGACACCTCCATCGCTTGCTCTAGCAGTGAAAGGAAAATTACAGGAAAAATCATGAAAGTTCGTTTTATCATTTGCTCGGAAATTTTGCTTTCTAAGAACCAGCATAATTGTAAAGACCTTGATTTTCTAGAGCGCTAAAAGAAGAACAAACTATAAAGATCCAGTCTAATTTAAGTCGCAATGGTCATTAGATCCAGAAAGTGATAAATTTCA
Source organism: Nemopilema nomurai (assembly GCA_003864495.1). Classification (NCBI taxonomy): domain Eukaryota; kingdom Metazoa; phylum Cnidaria; class Scyphozoa; order Rhizostomeae; family Rhizostomatidae; genus Nemopilema; species Nemopilema nomurai. Next base: position 29,582 of record PEDN01001414.1, read on the forward strand.
AGTAAATAAAAGTTTTAATGTGCAGATAGTTGTATTTTCTAGTTAAATGTACTCTTTTCGTAGTTTGATTACTATGAAAGTTGACCATAGCAGCATTGAAAGAAATTATGATGCAGACCATATCTTGCATTTTTTAGATAATTCGTAACAAGTTCAATGTTGAAGTGGAGCACTTACTTTTATTGATTATCAGCCATAAATTGTTATACATTCATACTTTCATTGTTATGCATTGGTGAATGATTGAGCAAGTTGGAGATTTTTTGAAGGATTCTCTATGATTTTCACATTTTCAAAATTCTTGATTCTCGATCTAGGATTTGAGAATAGTTCTCTACAAAGATATGTCTATAGACAGGCCAGTAAGGTTAGCAGATCTCCTTAATTTAAACTGTCCTTCATTTGTGTTGATGGGTTGAAGGTTGTTGGGGGTAGCATACACTTGACAAAAGAAGTTCTGGTATATTCCATGTATCTTCTAATACCACTGTCCCCAATGAAATAAAGTGCTGAAGGGGAGGGGGCAGTTCAACTAAATCCAGAATGGTATTCAGTACCAAAAGAAGTCTTTCAATAATAGTTGCAGCTGGTAGGGATGACCTATTTCCTTACCCTAAATCCATACCACTCGTTACCTCTTGTACAATGTCGGTATTATTATTACGTTGGTTACTGCCATGGAGGGTTGGCTTTCTACTGCAGGAAGGACAACAGTGGCATTGATCATTAACCATGGCTAAAGGACAACACCATTCTCATTTCTGCCTTCCTCCGCCTTGAAGAATAATGTTTAAGAACACAGCATAACTTAGAAAGCTTCTCCTTCAGCCAAAAATATTTAGCATCTACGAGAAGTGCGAGGATTGTATCTATTCAAGATCGATTTGGCCCGAAAACATGTGGGTCGCTTCGTTTACGATCGTTGAATAAGAAACAAAGCGAGAGGGCTTTTCGTGTTGTTACGAACGAAATAGTCTACCATTGCTTCAAATTCGCCTTTTAATTGCCTCTGCCGAGCTATTGTCGGCTCACAGGTATGAAATTGCTTCGTCGACGCCAACACGGGTACCAGGAGGTGCATGATATTTACACGGAATCGTGCACTTGTTGTTGATATCAGACTCGCCAACCGAAAAAACACAACAACAACTTGTGCATGGGCGCAAACATTCTATGCGCCTTCTCAGTTTCCAGTAGTCGCTGATTTCTCGCGTTAGATCTCGTAGCGCTGAAGTCACGCTGGCGTTTTGTTCTCTATTAAGTTTATGTATCAAGGAGCATCATACCCAGCTGTGTCAGACGCTATGTCAGATGTCATTGTGAACAGCTTGTAAAGGGAGTGCCTGACGTCATTGATCACTTCGTCTCTATCAAACTTCCTCCAAGAAAAGACAAAAATGAGTGCAGGAATGCCACATTTGAACACATTGTAATGACACGTTTGGTGTACCTACAAAATAAAAGTTTTTTTGCATCAGTATCAGAAAGTTCCTGCTTTTTTACGGCATTTTAAAGCAACTATCTTTAAAAAGGTTAAAGTCTAGAAAGTGAAAATTTTTAAAAGTTAGAAGGTGAACAGAGCAGACTTTGTGGAGCTGCAAGGGAGTAACTTTCAATGTAGGAAAATGTGACTAGTCCTTTGCGATTCATTTCATTCTGAATTCCACCTTACAATCAAACACAAATATGTTATTGACAAAGCTGGGAGGGGCCTAAAGGGTAGTCATGTATACCTAGTTCCAAGCAGAAATCTCTGTTATTGTTTCCTAGACCGTTTGATGATTTCTCGCAAACTTCCTTGTCCTCTAGCCTTCGGATCTTGTATACATTGTTAACACGGCAAAAGATTAACTTTGGCTTCCACAGGTACAATCCTTTTGTATTTGACAACAAATCGTTTTAAAATCCATTCTGTATTTCAAAACGTTTGGTACCCGTCCCTGAAATGTCATGGTTTTTTTAAAAATATTTGAATTTCACTAAGATAAGATCGTTTCACGTACTGCTAATCCTAGATTAAGAAGGCTATGTTGGTAAAATAAACGTACGCTGAAGACTCACGGCGCAACGTCTTCCTTGTCGGAATGGGGTTAATGAGCAGACTTCTTACGCTACTGCAACGACTTCCTCAGACCCACGTGTTTCAAAATGCCACAAAAGAGTGTAAAGTCTGTGATAGCAAAAATACCTCTTTAAGCCACGAATCATTTTTACTACTTCTCACTTCATAAGAGATATGAAGACTTCAAAGCCAAATGCAAAATTGACAATTAATTCTGTTTGCTTTTATTGATATTAAGAAACTGTCTTGAGTTATGAAGATAAGCATGAAGATCGTGTTTTCTTGCCCATTTACGGCTTGCAGCTAGGTATCAAGTTTGACCATCGGAATGTACATTTTAGACGCTGTTATTGCCGACTGAAAGTAGTAGTTAAACCAAAAATGAGTTCGATGAAAAGACAGTAGAAGAAACAAGGGAAGTCATGAATCGGGAAGTCACGAAAAGCCCTTAGAAGAAACATGATTTGCAAGGAATTTCAAGCATTTGAATGCGGCATTCCAAGTTGCCTTTGAGAAGCTTTTAGAGAACTAGGATGACCAAGACATGGAAAGCATCTATCGCTTTAATCATTGTGTATGTTTTGTAGCGATTCAGCGGCAGTTGCGAGAACACAATGATCCCACTAATAGATTTATAGAAATAACTGCTCAGGTTTTGGAAATACTTGCGAAGGATCGGAAAATAGTTGGGCATCTTCGAAATATTCCGCCGCCATCTTGTTACCTGCAGCATGAAACGATCGACGGTATCAAAGTAACGAGATCAGTCCAATTGCTGGAGAGGTTTTAGCCTTAATAACATCGAGCTTTTCCATTATGTCTAACAAGTATCAAATCAAGCTTTTAAACACACAGTTGCAACGAACAAGTAGCGAAGAACCTGATTAGGTTATTTTACGAGAAATGAATCAATTTTCCCTGCGATTTACCAGCTTAAAACAGCAGTTCGTTTACAATCGAAGTGATCTTCTAACAAAACTAAATATTCCTACAAAAAGTCTCATGTCAAAAAGATCATATATTACCAAATTGATACAAGTATTAGAACGGATGCAGAAGTAGAATAAAACGGACAAAGCCCGACCCGACTAAATCTACAAAGCATTAGTAGGCACAGTCATCATAGCCTACATAAAAAGCTAACGGCTGCTTGTTAGTGTAGTTTGAGAGCTGGCGAGATAGCTCTGCGATTTTGACAAATTACTTTCATTCATTCCTCTCGATAGTTAATTACATAAGCGACGATGATTGAATTCGGCAGAATTCCAAAGATGAGGTACCTAAAATACAGAACAATTAAGGTACCTAGAAAACGTGGGTTATTATTGGAATGATTTCTCACTTTAGGTGAAGACCGAGCAGGTACAAGTATGCTTTGCAATCCACCCGTAAACACGCAGCCATTATGTGACGTCACATGGAAACTGCTCTTCGGTTGCTGACTTCAAAATCCAATGGCTAAAATTTTGGCATTTCAAGACACGGCTTTTTGTGGTAAGAGCATTCGTTGGGTGTGCCTGAGAGGATGCATCATTAAATCCGGCATCCTAGGAGATGAAATGTGCTTTTTGATCATTGTTGTCATAAAACATTTAGTTGAAATATGGCTAGTCAGTTGAACCTGCATTTCTTATCTGTTCGTTTACATTTTCCGTAAAAGTCCTAATCAAGCAAAGGTGACTAGCATACTGTTGCAAAAATCAAAATCAATTGCAGCATTAAAGGGTCACACGTAACAGATTCCTGTGACTCATTGTGAGGTTTTAGGCCTAAGCTACTGTATATCACTGATTGCCAATATAACCCGATCTGTGTAGAATTCCCGATGGAAACAATAAGGGTCTACAAGGTTTCACTAACATTCATTGAACTCTAAGACTGCAAGATAGGGTCGACGCTAGAGCGCTCGGATGAGAATCTTAGCTTGTCTGGACACAACAAGGAAGCACTATCGTATTCGAACCAGCTTCTTTCAAGACTCTAAGAACCTTTAGAGGAACCTCTATGAGCAGCATCCATGATTGACTGCGGGTCCCACTTTAAATATCAGCAGTTTTCCCATCTTTAGCATTCTATACAGTTATTTCAACCGCTACACAGGGTAACAAGAAGAGTGGCGGTGAGCCAAGAAGAGTCAAGTGCATTTGCATTTAATGTAGCTGACAAAAGGCTTGCTCTAAATAAGTTATCGTAATAGCGTTAAGATGATATTATAATCATCCGCTTTAAGAATTTCGATTCTGCTCTTGTCCAAAAGACAAACTGCTCGTTCCTAATCATGGACATTCTTAATTATACCCTATCTTATTGGTGCGTGCATCGTCGTTGAGGGTGCCCCCATTTAAGTTGACGACGCCCGCTACTATTTGTTAAACAAGCTGCATACGTCACATTGAAGCAAACTCGCCAACCGAAGCTTCGTTTCGAAAAAGTTTAAGAAAGAGCAAAGAAGTGGGAATGATCGTGAGTGAATGAAAACATAGTATTTTAGGTAAACCATAGCACAACTCATATGTTTGTATGTTTAAAAGACTGGACCTGCGTATGACTTTGTAAATTTTAACTTTTGACCCCGCAATGGCTGCAAATAGTTTCATAAAAGATAATTAATTGCTTTATTAGAAAATAGGCTGCTTTCATTCCCCATGTTGAATCGTTAATTTTGATAAATTTATTCTATGATATTTTCAGTAAAAACGGATTCTACTTTTCATTGGAAGAAAACAGCAAAATCAACACTCGGTGTCGCCATGATCTGAAATCTGCAAAAGGGTATGCTCCTCTCTCGTGTCTATGATAAGCTGGCGTTTCGGTCTGCTATTTCCAGAATTGGACGCCGTTATGTAATACCAAACACCACCACCTGAAGATGAACAGGAATTGTAGCTAGAAACAATGGACCAAAGACCAGCCTACCCAATTACAATGGGCTCAAGGAAATAGCAATCAGTGCGTGTTTGATTGATAACCATGGACTGTAGCAAGATATGAAAGATCCTTCGTGAAAAGTCTTCCTGTGCTTCAGTGACGCAATTCAATTCAAACATTTCGTGTTATCGTGCACTGTTCGAGCCACTTGTTTCATGGCCAGAAAATCTAAAAACACTTGAAGCTGGTAGTGTGGAAAACAAATCAAAATACTAAGACACTTCAACCACCGCTTATTAGGTCTAGGTCTAACTACAAAAAGTCAAAAGTCTTACACCTGCATTAAACTAAACAGGCTGTTATACGAAGTTTTTTATCATACGCAGAACAAGGCTTGCAATTCAGCATTCTGTGTCTACAAGATGATAGGTTAATCATAGAAAGTAACGCAGGATTTGGTCATTATTCTTTGCATTTTCTAAATTGCCATTCTTAGTTTCTCAAGAAATCACCAGTCTTTTTTTCCACTGAGATGGAAATATTCTTGGTCATCGCCTTTATAATCGATAAATTTGCACTGACAATACAAGATATATTGGAAGTTCTAAACAAGTCTTTGCTTTTTATAACAAGTTGTTACAGATCGCTAAATCAAAGTGATCAAGTGCTCAACTTGATTTACTGGCTCATTGCACAGGGAATGTAACTCTTAAGAAAGAAATTCTTCCGACTACCTCTTTTAAAACTTAAATGCTTGGATGAGCAATATGCTTAAACTATTCTAACATTTCTCTGAACTACAGTTGACATCGCCTGATGTTGGTGCGTTTTGTTACCGCGGTAAATTTTTTAACCCAACATGAAGCCTTGTTGAAAGCTTTGTCGTGGCCAGGTAGCAACCACTCCTTTCCCCCTACACATGTTTACAGTGGTACAAATTCACCCGATATAGGAGATAGTTAAAATGTTTTGTAACATGAAACTGCAAATAAACTAGGGGAAGTTTTGTGACAGGGGGTCCCAACAAACTTCTGCTTGATGTTGCACATGAATATCAAGATTGTCCATACCATCATGACAGGCTGATGCATGATACATGATTATGAGACACGAGTTTAATGAAGCACTAAGTTCAAGAATGGGTAGAGCATATTACGTAAATTGCTGATAGGCATTATGTGTAATATCATATATGTGATATAATATATGATACAGCAGTGCTTAATATGTCCGTCGCGTCAACATTCTGCTGCATAATGACGTCATTCCAATTTGGGATCGAGGATCGACGGAACGCCTAGGGCTGATCGGGTCTTATCACTATATCCGTTATTTTTCGACGCGGCAGTTCTAAACGGGAAATGGCTGTTCAGCATATAAGGCATAAATACCGAAGTTTTACGCTATTTGTGAATTTCACTAATTTCTGATATCTATCATACCTCTATGATACAATATAAATCTAGCATAAACCAATCTGTTCGCAGTCACTTCATAGGTGAACAGCTGGTGGAATAAGAAGCACAGCTCCAAGAGTCGCAACAACAACAACTGAGAATACAAAGTGCAGGATCTTATCAATCACCCAAGCCAATTGTTGCCGCTCATTTGACATTTCAGCATTTCTATTATCTTCCTCTGACTGCCTACTCATATCTGTGAGCAATTCAAGAAATTCGTCTTTAAATTTACTCGATAAATTTGGCAGAGTTGGAGTCGTATTTTGTGTTTCCTCCGTCTCCTCGCTGCAACTCAATATATCCAGGGGGCTGTCTCGCAAAAATTCCTTTGGTCTCTTTTCTTCAATAAATTGACTCTCGATAGCCTCGTCTTGGTCTTCCTGCTTGTACTTCAACGCGTCATTTGCGCATGCGTCACCTACTTTGCGGCTTTTCCTGATCCCAGGATTAAGGCCTAATAGCCATGCAAGCCAGGAACATAAGAAAACTCGAACAAACCTTGGCGGGAGGGACGTCTTTCCTTCGACATCAATGACAAGACAAATAAGCATGATGGCTACGCTGATTTCACCCAAGATCGCAATCATGAATTTACTGAAGAGAGGTGTGCCCTCGGGGTTTTCTGGCGCCATGTCCGAAACCATGAGGGAGTAGACTGTGAGAGACAGCAGGGATGTTATCAATAGGTTGACCCTTTCGCCATACTTGTAGGGCAAACAGAACGCCAGCACCGACAGCACGGTGATGACGACACTTGGAACCATGAAGCTATAGATGTAGAACATCGACCTCCTCCGCACTTGCAGCGTGTACGTCACACTGGGGTACGGTTCAGGGCAGCAGCTGTAGTAAACCACGTTGCGCACAGCTCTGAAGTCTGGAAAAAGAATTCTGCTTTGTATATGTCGTTCTAGTGATGCAAAAAGAGCAAAAGCAGTAGAATGGTTGTTATATTACCAACGAAACTAGGCATCTACATATATTTTCAGCTTAAGTTATTACTGCATAGTTACCAGAAACAAAAGGCTTTTTAATTTTTCGAGTACTTAATTCACTATTATAGCAATAATTTCCTGAATATCGTTTTTCATTTAGTTCTTCAAAAGAGGCTTTAAAAATATATGTGTCTTCCTTTAAGTAATTTATATCCTCTTCGCTAAGATGGAGGTCACTGTGGAACATAGACTCGTATCATGGTGTAAAACCAGATGATACAGTTAAGAAAGGATTTGACGCTCACCGTTCAAACACCAGTTTGGAGACACATTACTGCTAGCTAATGTTATGGAAAAATGATAAGAACAACGCAGCAAAGACAATTGGTTTCTCCAAAGCCACCTAGACCTTGATAACTGTTCAATACGAAATGGCATACACTTAATACTTTAATATAGACATTTTAATAAAGAAAACCTAGCTTTCTCTGTTAAAATAGTCCTATGTACATAATATATCACATACAAAAATTTGATACTTCCTTGGATGTGTAAAGCTTTTTGGCAATTGACGGCTACGCTTATTTTGTGCTTACTCACCTACTGTATGCCATTCCCCATTTGGAGAGGCCATACTCAAGTCCCCATATGGGCGAATGAGGGTCAGATTCAAATGGTTGCCCGTGTAACTCCAAGACCCAAACTGCAAAGGACAATGCTGCTCGTCGAACGGAAAATACCTCACACTGAAAATGCACGTGGACGAATGACGAGTTGTATGGACCAGCTGACTGTGCCACTGGGTCGCACAAACACGCCATCTTCTATGTCGTGGTCGAATCCACGGTAATTTTCTTGTGCACTGAAAAAGAATTGCATCATGTCTATGCAAATCTAATAGTTAATTATACATGATGAAAACGTTTCACGTAGACGAATTATCTTTTGCCATTGTGTTGCAGCACTGATTGCTCCAGAGCAGTGGCGGGTGGCTATGTTTTCTTTGGCATGACCAAGTCTACTTTTGTACCCCTTTCTACATATTGTGGCTACATATTACAAACAAATATTGCAAGTAAACAATTTTGGTGCCCCCACATCACTAACTGTGCCCCTAACTGCTTCAAAGAACAGATTTGATAAAGAAAGTCTTGTGAAAATAAAGAAAATAATTTGGCAGTTTCAAGTAGCCCTTATAAAGTTTGACAAATAATAGCTCATGGAAAGACAAAAAAAGCCAATTTAAAAATACCTCTAACAGAGAAGTTGGATTTTAAATGAAAATGGATTAGTTCATTATAGCACTTGTAAAGTTTGATAATCACTATGTGACGTTACTGATCACACAGCCTGCTCTGAGAAAATCACTTTGTACCATTTACAAAAATGCTAAGTTTTACACAGAATAGCTGTAGTGTAAAACAGCTTAAAGGAGGAAAATCACCTCTTGCAAATCGAGACAACTCGCACTGCCACGTTGCGTCCACCGGCTATTTTCTCAAAACAGACAAACCAGCTTATCTTTTCGGCATGTTATAAAAAAAAACTAGACGCGGAAACACACGAGTTTACAGCACGAGATGCCTCGATTCCGCAAACACCTCCAGTGGCTTGCAGTTCATCGTGTTAAAATAACAAGAAACAGTCAGATGATGAAAGTAGGAAAGAAAATACCCAGCAATTTTAACCTGATGCAAAAAATATATTTACTTCCGAATTGGCATGTTTCTATACCATAAAGGGAAAATCTCCTATTCAGAACAGAGGGAGATCATGTCAAAATTTAAATTCTACAGCTATGTTTAGGAAACTTTCTTTACTTGTTTCAAGGTTTTTAGAAACAAGCAAACAAATAATTTTAAAGCTTCACGCGATAATTTTCAACTCACGTGTAGATATGAAGCAATGGAAAAGAATACATCGAAATACTTCACGTTTGCAACTTAAGTTAAGTAGAGCTAAAGTGTGTCTTGGAGAACTTTAAGGATTTGATGAAAAGCAGCAAAAAAGAAGGAAGGTGTACATCAAAGTAAGCTTTCGATATAGGGAAACCGTAAATTTTAACAGCATTGCATGGGATCTAATTTCAAAACGTATATGAATGTAAAGGAGGAATAAAAATTTTCTTACTTATTGTAAAGATAAATATCAGGAACCCAGACTGTGGTGGGGTTCAGTACGAGCCAATCTACGGCATACTCGCTCTGGTTCCATTTAAGTCTAAAATCACTCCACGTCTAAGGCGAAAATCACTTGCTTTACCATCAACTTGATCTTACCTAAGAATGAGGTTTACCTAAGAACTGTTTCTTAAAATTTTTATCAAATTTTTGTCTTCAATTTAGACAATAAAGCTCAGAATACGCGAGTAACAAACGACCCAGCCCATTTGCAGGTGGGGTACAGCGGTGAGAAGGCATCCTAGTTCGACATCTCTTGTCATTGCCTTTCACTAATTCATAACTTCGGTCCACTGTCACATACTTTTAAACTGTGTTATCCTTTTCTTTTGATTCTTATATTATGACAAGTGAAAGAAGCCTCAAAGACCTATTTAAAATCTTATTTTTAAAAAATTATCATGAAAAAATTTTCAAACATGTTAAGAAAAAGAATTTCTAGGTCTAGATAAGAATGAATGATAAAATCTTTTGAAGAGGCTTTACATACTTGTCTGACCCACACATTCCAGGTGACAACTTGGTTTTTTTCGTCCTAAAAACAAAAGACGATTTAGCAAAAATTGACTGGCCGATTGGTCGATTGGTCGATTGGTCGATTGGTCAATCTTTGATTGATCGATTGGTCGATTAGTGGATCATTCGACACAGTGAAACTAAATGTTTCATATTTAATGGGTGAAACTAATAACTAATTATATTTTAATAGTTAAAAGATAATTAGTACCAAATGACAATCTAGACAAAGACAAAGTAATTATTAGAACTTGAAAAACCTAAAGAAACACCGTTCCTGAAATACTTCTATCCAGGTATTTGGACGTATAAATTTGGCACAGAAAATGGTCCTCAATTAGATGAAACGGGAAACCAATCAAGAGAACTATCACTTGTATCACTCTCAACCCCACTTAAATGCATTTGCTACGAAATTGCTTGTCAACCGGTGCAGAGTGTCCCATCTGCAAGCAGTGCATTTCCCAACAGCAAGCCAAAAACCAGTACTCCGCAATATAGGTACTGCTTTAGCACGGGTCCACCAATTTTGAATTTGTGAAGATGGTAACAAATTAATATATATTATTGACATATTCTAGCATTATTTTAGGACTATCGCTCTCATTTCCACTGAATCAGAAAATTGATGACGAAGATTGAAAATTCTTTCTAGCTACAAATTCAAACACTTTTTAGCCAAATTTTGGCAGCTTCAGATTTTGCATTGCAAAGGGCTTTGATTACCAACTCCTTTTTCAACTTGAGCAGTATTTTTTTCAAATAACAATAAAACCGAGATTACTTACAAAATCCATGACTTGTCTTAGTGCGATATCGAAAGATACTTGGACCGGTGACGTAGGTGTTTGAGCTGGGCGCATGCCTCTCTTGTAGGTGGTAAGTAGCTTGTTGATCAACCTTGATTCATCCGAAGGATTCGCTGTCGTTGTTGCTGCGAGAAGGAATTGTCGAAGGAATTATATCACTGGAATTTGGCAGAAAGAATTTCACAGAAGAAAACACGAGAAAATCATTCAGTAGGGGAGGGCTGAAGAGAATCAAAAGTATGCAATGTTGAGATGTTCTAATCTATTAAGTGCACATTGCCTGGTTATTGCAATAGTCGTTATGCTCCAGCCTTGTTCTAGAGAGGGGTTGAAAACAGGGGTGGGGTCTTAAGGGGCACAGCACTTGATCATCGAAAGCATTTTTAGCAGCTGTAAAACTATCAAAGCCAATTGCAGCTCCTTTATCTTTAGATAACCTAAGTACAGATACTTCTTAAACATGAAAGCATGGAAGGTATTTATCAAAATTATCCTAAGAAAAATCATTGAATAACCAGATCTTGATGCACAACGCTGCTACATCCAGTTCTGGTCCATCCATCTTCGTGGGAAAGATTCTTAGTTAATTATTTGCTAAATCGACGGCAAGGAAACGAAAGGATTTATTTCAGGCCATTCAAATTTCAGTATAGCGACAACTCCCTCTTTTATGGAAAGGGATCGACTGAAATTGAAAATATAGCGGAAAGTACCGAAAACATCTTTGAAATTCGGCTGCATTCGAAAAGAAGACCAAGACAATCGCACTTCAAAAGTACCTATGTACATTTTTCAAAACTTTGACGACAGCTTTAGTTTGTTTTCGAACATTTCTCGGTTTTTTCTTTATCAAAACAGGCATTTTCAATCACTATCCTTTACGTAATGCTACGCTTTGTCTTTACTCTCTTTAAAAAGTTGCTTTATTTTCTGAAGCGAATTCTTTGGGGCTGGAATGC
>PEDN01001415.1:0-40479 GCA_003864495.1 Nemopilema nomurai
GAGCTAGACCTTGTTCCTGGGTAAGTAGCATCACTTGGAAACTGCTGCTATTTGAAACATTTTGATGACCTACTATCAACATCTTGTGGGTTGCAAATAACCAAATCCCAAACTACACTATCAGAGTTACTTTTTTGAAGCATGCAAAGTTGTTAACATAAATTACTTATTAAATGTTGGATCACTTTTAAGTGAATGTTAAATGAAAGACTGAATTTGGAGCAGGGCCGAATTTTTGACTAGGCCCTGGGCCCTTAAAATATGCCAAAGTAGTTCATGTCATGCTATTCAATTCATTAGCAGCATTTTTCTAAGGCTTTAAAAATTGTGCTTTGGGCCACTTAAATAAAAAATCTTAGAGGGCTGTTGGGCCCGTGGGTAAATGTGTCAGTGATTTTGAGTATTAGGAATAGACTTGTAAAGGACTTTTAGGTTGCTTTTCTATTATTTTGCCAATGTTATAACTCAATTAAATCTATGCAGCCGAAGTCCCGTGTCTGTAGCAGCTGCAACCATCTATTTAGCATCACAGGCATCAGAAGACAAACGCACTCAAAAAGGTTTGAGCTTTTACTGACTATTTAAGTATGAAAACATTTCGTTGATTGATTGATAGATTGGTTGATTGATAGATTGTTGCTTTTTACATTGAGATCTTAATCTCTTTTGACTTGAAGGGTAGATGGCAGTTTGTTGTTGTTGCAGGGTTTGGCAGATTAGAAAGGAACATTTGCCCACTTTGTGATTATTATAATTTACTTGGTCTAAAAAGAATTACAAGACACATTATTGACATGGTATTCTGATCACAAAATTATCTGCAGCATTTATTTTTTTAATGATTAACCATGCAATTTTTAAATTTCTTGGCTGGAATTTGTTTGCATTAATAGTTCTGTTCTTGTTTCTTAGATATTGGTGATATTGCTGGTGTAGCAGAGGTCACAATTCGTCAGTCATACAAACTCCTGCTTCCAAAGGCAGCAGAACTGTTTCCACCGGACTTTAAATTCCATACACCTGTTGAAAGTCTCCCACCAGCCTAACAGTTCTCAACATATTGACTTGTGACTCACATGGTGTAAAACTGGCCAAGTAGAGGTCAAGATTTGTTTCTCCTGTGATGAGATAGAGAATTCTGAGGCAGATACTCTTCAAAACATTGAGCTAAAAGAAGAATTGGGTCAATTCCTTCATTCAAAAAGAGTAATGTAATGCCATGGTCTAACACAAGTATAAATATGGGGCATTGTAAAGTTGTAAATTGTTTGTTAAAAGTTTGTTATTGTAAAGTTTTTTGTAGGTTGTTTGGTGAACTTTGTGTGATTAAATTTTTGTAAAAGTTGTGTCTATACTCACTGAACGAACAAAAGACATTTGTCTTCGCCTCTTTGTTATTTATTTGCGCATGCGTGACAATTTTATTTTAAAAGACATGCTCAGTGGAATCATGATGTAGACATATTTGAATTCGAACAGTATTCTCTTAGTTGCTTTGCTTCACTCTTAGTTCGTATATTGTTAATGTTGTTTTTCTTGCCGTAGATGACATGTTCAAGAAGGTGAATGACTTTAATTTATTTTTATTTGATTCACTCATTTCAATTGAGGTTTGATGAATGAAAAACAGGCAAATGAGTGTCACCCTGGAAAGATAATTCCCTCTTATTAGATCTCTCGAATTTCCAGGCTTCATTAAGCCTAGAGTTGTTAAAGTCACAAGCTGCAAAACAAACACCTAATCAATGATTTCTTATGATTTGCCGAATGAAACCCAGCCCAGTAAATTCACAGGTTTTCAGAAAAAGTGCCTTTGTGAGCTCCTCGTGTTTTTGTGAAACTTTCAAGTTGTCTTTTTACCTACGATCTCCATGCATATTTGCGCTGGCTAAAAGATGCAATGGCCCTATCCGCAGCCTTGAACTAAAACTGACTGCAAAAGCCTAAGTTCCTCATAATCTGACCTCTTTGTGTGCTCCGTCGGCCTCAAATAGTTTGTGAACAAAGTAGAAAAAGTCGGACAATCGTCAACTACTGGCGGTGTTTATGAAACGCTAGCGGCCTTTTTCTAGAGGGGGAGAGAGAGGTAGAACGGACAGTGGAACCGTGGATTGGCAGCACGGAATCAGATTGAAAAAGTTGTGTCTGCAGGACGGTTATTGTAAATGCCCGGGCGCGTGATGGTTTTACCCCCACCTGATCCTGCAGGTGTCACGCGGGCGTGCGTTATCAACGCGGGCCTACGTTATCAACGCGGGTGTTTATCATGGACAACCGACGAAATGATCGATTCCGTTTTTAGATTTCAGGATGTAATTGGACTCCGTTATGTTTAACCCTGGATATTATGGGCTTGCACTTGGATTGAGACGGGCTAATTTTGAATCCCCCTTGGATTATTGAACCTAATCTGAGTTACTTTTCTGGTAACCCGTTAAAGATGAACATCATTAAGGCCTAGTTTACGCCACAGCGACGCGGACCAGGGTGCAATTGGCCCGCTGAAAAGTTCGCGCGTTCATGCGTGATTTGTAGCCTCCCTGTAGGTTGCAGTTTTGTTCTTAAATATTAATGAACGGTACAGAGCGGAGGGATTTTACTTTCATGTAAACACAACTTTCCAAAGATTTTACGCTCATGGATGTCACTCCCAAGGCCAATCCTTCCTGTTTAGCGGTCCTTTCTCTTGTTATTTTTACCACCTTCAAGTAAAGTTTTTGTTGTTATAGACAGAACTTGATATAGTTAGCTGGAAATTTGGCTTATTTTGCAAACCTATAGATAGATCCTTAAGGATGGCCGTAGCGAAGTCCCCAAACTGGTGGCCAAATGTTTTGCTTAGGTTTCCCATATCTAGCAGCTGAGTCATTTTATTTTCGTTTGGTGCCCTTGCTGGTCTTTGAAGCAGACACGGACATTTCCATCATAGGGTTTTGCGATGAAAACAAGGTTGCTTAGCTGATCAATTTCTGAACAAATGTTTGTAGCACAAAGCTTCACAATTGCCAGAAACAATGGACCCGCAGCATACTTTTAGCCAAAATCAGTATTCTAAAATACTAGTTTGCTAGAATCTTTGTTCCGCTGTTTTTTGCATTTGTGATACATTTCTGTTTAGTCATGCTTTGACTCTGGCCTACTTTACCAACATCAGCTGTAGTAGATACCGTCGTAACAGCCTCGAGTACTGTGTGTCATGGACTAGAAGCGTGTTTATTATCTTTGTAGCTTACTATGGAAACGCTGAAAGAGTTCGATTGGTGTTTGAATCAGCTCGAATGCCTGCAAGCAAGCATGACCATCAGTGATATGGCATCTAACAAGGTTCATTTTCATCAGCTGTCTTAACTCATTTCAACAATCAGTCTAAGGGCTTTTTCAACCCTAATATTTTATGTGCATCAATAGTGTGCCTGTATATACCGTTTCAATTTAATTATCATATCCCGTAAAATGATTGTGTCACAATTCCGTTTTCAATTTTTTAAAATGCAAGGTAATGAATTTTCTTTCCTCTCTGTAGTTCCGTAAAATTCTAAATCGAGAGTTGAAGGAGAATTCAGAGGCTGGCAATGGGACATCGGAAATATCGGCTTGGGTGTACAACACTTTTATTGGTGAGTGAATGAATGTTTGTTTTCATTTGCAATTTGTTTTATGTCAAGATTTGCTTTTGAAGGAAGAGAAAGTGCCGCTGGAAGCTAAGATGACACTCCTTCTGTTCGAAAGTTTTAAATGCCTTTTCTCCACTTACCCTTTTCATGAAATGGATTTCATGTCTTTTATCAGGTCTTTTTGCTTGTTAACAATAAGCATTATTTTCAATGTCCTTTTTAGTCCTTCATAAACTTTATGGTTTCTAACCAGAAACATGCAGTCAGTAAATGAACCAGGCAGTTTAATGCGCTGATAGTGTAGGATATTAAGATAGCTGTCACTTGACTTACAACTTGCAATATTTTATCGTTTTTATTTTGTGAGAAATCCTTTCACATACAAAGTAACTGTCGTTTATAAAAATATCCGCTCAATTAATTTGATGACACAGGTTTTAAGTTAGGCCAAAATAAACGTCACGTCGCTAACACTGATTGGGACACTACTTTTTGTTGCTGTATGCTTTGGATGACAAATCTAGTACGACCTGCGCGTGTTCTAATCGCCCATTTTTCTGATTTAGGAGGTCCTAAACCTCTTCTATATCATCGCTATCTGTCGATGATTTTAGAAGTCTCTTGTGCAAGGTCCTGTTTGTCGTATTTCCTGCCTCGACATCCGCGTCCTATGACCTTGAATCCGCCGACTTTGTCTGGCGTCGATGTGAAAATCACCTGCTCTCGCGCCTGGCTTCTAATTAGTCGTTTATCTCCATTTCACTTCCAGGCTTCTTCTCCTTATTAATAATTCATGTTGGTCCCATGGCCATAGCTGTTCGCAATTAAAATGTGTATCTCTCTGCGCGCAATACGATGAGCGGTTTCTTTTCTTTCTTCGCCGCAATGTTTGTTGTTTTCAAGAGGCCCGTGATAAGTGTTTCACATAACCTCCTGTGCAGTGGTCTTCGGAAGTCGATTTCCTATGAGCTCCTTTGTAATGTATTCTGAGCCGTCATAAAATGCGGACTGGTTGGTGTCCTAGCGGCGAGCTCTTGCCAATGTTCATGCCCTACGCTTAATTTTAATTTCCCACTAATGTCTTTAGTCTGTGTTTTGAAGCAGTGTCTCTTTCTACTTCTAACTGATTGGAATCCCTATTGTAGCTCTCACAACCTTCATGCTTTCCATAGCGAAATGGAATTCTTCCGTACTCTTCTTTCCGAATGTTGTTGCATACTTAAAAATCAAGATCCATTTAACAAACAGCAAAACAGTGATCTTTTAACTTTTACGAAATGGGAAAACATATAACGAGACAAAAGACTGGATCAATTGGCATTGGGACACCTACGATAACTTTATGGAAGCTACTGTAATTTCTGCAAATTGATCAATTATTCTAAAATCATATCTGTCGCATATCCTTGAACCAATCTTGACTGGTATTTCAATACCATCATTGTATGTCGTTGTTTTCATCTGCACTTTCGTTTACACAATCTTGACATATTTACCTGCTTTTCTGTCTCAATTTTTCGGATTTTCGCTGCAAGGCTTTCGAATTTCGCTTCCACCTGACGAATACATTAGAAAATAGTGTGAAATTCAGTACGATATTTGATGTGGTTTGAAATAGGACATGCGTGCGCAATATTAATTGAAAATGGACAATATCAAGGAGTTATCTCTCGGGTTTGATCTAAGAAACCATCTCGAAATCACTCACAATTGATTGTATGAATTTTGGTGTTCAAGGTAATCCAAACTTTTTCACCTCAACCCAAACAGACAAGCCTTTGGAAGATGACATGTCTACGAACACACGTGAACATAGCGGGCCTATTCGCGCCAGATCCCGCAGCCTCGTTCGCTCGATCAAGAAGCTGACACGCAGCATCAGCTGTTCAGGGTCAATCCCCAGGTTTGTAAATCGCTTCGCCAATATACACTCGATCCCCTTCATTAAATTGTTTGATTGTGTCATGCCTCTAATCGTGCTACGAATAGGACAAATTTATTCTCTTGTTTCCCTTGGCTTGTAGTCGGTCAAAGCAATTCGATGCAAGTTTCTTTTAACCCATTTCATCTTTCTATCTTCAGCTTACGAATTTTGCAACTTGAATTTGTCTCCCAAAACGTAATACAGCAATTGAAAAACGCCGTTAATTTGTGTGTGTTTCCCTAACAAAACACAAGAATAGATAGCCCTGCTCGTAGTCAGATTAATCTAATTGCTAATGAAAAATAAAACAACGTGAAAAGCGAAGGCAATTACGGCGATCAACCGAGATCAACATGTTCGTTTCAGCGAAGAAATTAGAATTAACTGGCGCGCGATCTTCAGCATCAACAAATGCCTTCTACTTCCAGGAGTTAAATTTAATTTCTTCACGCACAAATGCGTGTATTTCCGTCGACTTGCATCTACGCAACTATTTTTTTTCCTGTAAATATTTTGATAGCGGGAAATAACTCAAATCGTCGATCAAAATATAGCAAGACAAGACAGGGCGAATGTACTGATGAACATGTATTTGTCAACTTGTTGTTTATGAGTTCTGTCGACTTGCGATGTTGATCTGCAAACATTATCTTGACGATATTATCGCATAGTTCCTGTGTTTGTTTTCAAACAGGTTCGGAGTCGAATGCGCAGATGAAGCTCCGTTAGAGAAAGTGAGTTGACATGCCTTTGATTGCCTGTTTGGGCCTACTCACAAACCCGCCTACGCTTTTTTGTCGTTTGCAAGTCCAGCACTACTCTTTATGGAAGTAACAGGCGAATCCTTACGGACATGCAAACTCTGTTTTCTTGGCCTTTTTGCAGATGACGCTTTTTCTATTTTGATGCATATATTTGTTTCTATGTGAAGGAGTAGAACTACCTCCCGTGGCATTACTTATTTTGTAAGGTTTTTTCATATTCTGTACGCAGTTTTTTGTCGTCTATGAAACTGAAGAAATTTGAAGCCACCTATTTTGAACCTGTTCAACTATACCTTTTCAACTGACTAGATTGTGTTACAATTAATATTTCTGTGCCACTGTTCTTTGTGATTATTTAACCATAGGTTGTAAATCCTTCTTGCGTATCGGCCAATTTAAGTACCAGCTTTCCTAGCTGAATGTAGCCAGTTTGTAGCTTTCAAGTTGCGCTTCACTGCTAATTACCCAACTGACGTCAAACTAGCTCTCCTGTCCTTTGAACCTCATAAAGAGAGTGAAACTTGTTGCCTAAAAATCCTGGGTCTTTAACAATGATGTTTTCTTCCAATCTGCTTATCTCCTCGTGCGTCAGTATCAGCAGGTTCTCGAAAGTATTGTCTCCTAGAATGAAGTCTCGTTTATTTATGTTAATTCTGTTTTTCCATCTTCTTCGCTGTAGGTAATGGAGGACCTTGATAAATGGAACTTGATGTGTTCAAAGTTTTCGATGTCACCCAGTCGAGACCTCTCCTCTCCATCACGTACACCATTCTGCAGGTTAATTTGCTTTGAATTAATGACACAGTGACATGGAGCTCTTTTATGAGTAGATTGGCTGCTTAATCTGAAACATTGACAAATTGGCTTCAGATCTACAATACACTTTATAATAATGAGGGGACTCTGAGCTGGGATTTCTAACGATTCACTAATTCCATGAATTTTGTCTAATCAATTTCATTGGGCTACTTTTTCAGCGCCACTTTTATGGTGTACTCTAGCCATAGTGCATTTGTCCCTCATAGGTGCCAGTAGTTTTCGCTTAAACTGCTCCCTTCTTTCACTTTATGCATATGTACACGTTACGAATTCTATTTATAAATTATATGTTGAGAGTATGTCAGAGGTTTAGCCCTGGTTAATCGCATTCTTTTGCTTGTTATTAAAATTTGAATGTCACATGACTGCATTTCTCTACACTTGAGCCTTCGTTTTGTGTAGAATATGAAAGCAGCCACTTTCGCCCAACATACAGTAATTGCCATACAGCGAAGTGTACACGATAAGATAGGGAAGATTTCAACAATGATATCAACGCAGCTAGATGTGTTTTCTTCGCAGTAGACTGTCACCGTTTTTTGTATATTGCACACCTACGAAATGTCCGTTCTTGAGTTAAATTGTCAAATGTATCAATTTTTTGCAGACGAGAGATCTTTTGAAAACATTCAAAATAAAACCATCTGTGTTTGTCAGCTACATGTCATCCGTTGAGGTATGTTATCTAGGCACTGGACATTGTGAATCATCCTTCATCTTACTTTGGATAAATTATCTTGTAGGTATTGATTTGTTAGAGAACAGGCCCTGCAAAAGGAGAAGTCAGATTGCGAATATTTTACGTCTAAATGAGCATTAATGTTACCACAATAGATTGAACTGCCTTACACGATCGATATTTTGCACCACGATTGCCATTTCTGATCGAAGCAATCATCTCCACAGCAACAATTCTATTCAAAATCGTCAAAGGGAGCTCTGGTAGCTAATCATACATTGACGCTGACGCGATATGATGCTTCAACTCGTGTAGCATTCTAATGCAGTCGGGTCTCAGTCTGACTGGTCCTCATAAAATAATCCCATGTACCTTTGGAAAGAACTCATAGGTCTCAGGATTTAGTTGCAAGCAATTCTCTTCAATGACAGGTTTTTTGATACGCAAGAGGAAATAAGCAAGACGAGTTTTCCCCCTTTTCAGAATCATTACTTGAAGGATGTTGCTTTCCACAATTCCACGCATGCGGCTGACGTCACTCAGGCGACCCATTTTCTCCTTTCGGCCACCGCTTTTCAGGTGAGCAAGTAACACTGTCAAAACTGTTCAAAGCCCGTTTGCATTCCTTGTTCAGTAATGCATATTGCTGTTATAGCCTGCGAAGCCTAGGACATTTGCGTGTCAAGAAGGCACGGTATTTTGGAGATATCTTAGTGAAATTTAGTTATTGTATACGTAAGCCATTAGGTAAGAGTAAAACTTAATGCCACTTTCTTATTAGCTTTTTTATTGTTTTCTTGCGATTGCTGACTTTCTACTTTACAATCGCCCTGTAATTTGCCTGGTTGCTTAACCAGAGAGTCAATACAAGTAGTGTGTCCGCGTTTCGTTAATAACTTTTCTCTCTCTCCAGGTGTTTTTAGCGATCTCGAAGTGTTTGCCGCCATATTTGCAAGTGCGGTCCATGATGTCGATCATCCTGGTGTGAACAACCAGTTTCTTGTCGACTCAAGTATGGTTTATTTCTTACTCACTCATTTTGGCTGGCAACACTAAGAAATTCCAAATGAATTGCTGTTAATTGCGTACATTGTTTCTGACTAGATTGCATAATCTTTTAATGGATACATGGCAGCTTGTTTAATTGTCTCCTATATTTGTTTCAGACTCAGAAATGGCGATCATTTACAACGATGAATCGGTGCTAGAGAATCACCATTTGGCTGTCGCGTTCCAGCTTTTACAGCACGAAGAGTGTGATATATTTCAAAACCTATCAAAGAAGGAACGACAGATGCTACGAAAGATGACCATCGAAATGGTAACGTCAACTTATGCTAAAGCCGATTTCAGACTTGCAGGTCGATGTAGGCTTGCTTGGCCTAACCCTTGCATTTGTTTAGTTGGTGAACGTCTTCTATTCTCCTTGTAGGCTCTCCTGTCTAGGTAAATTTTCTCTCTGTGGGATGAAGTGGTACATCTCTTGTTACTAATTCTAATATCTGTTTCATCCCAGTTTTGGCATCCGCATGCCAGATTTTTGTCCATTTTCTATCTTTATTTTGTATTCATGTTGATGTATGATGGCTATGAATTTGATTTCAGTAGTAAGATATTTTCGTTGCAGGTTCTGGCTACTGACAATGCAAAGCACATGAGTTTACTTGTGCTCTGAAAACGATGGTGGAAACGAAGAGTGTCGTGGGGAAACACCTGGTACTAGATGCATTCAACGATCGACTCCACGTAAGCTAGAATTGCAAATCCTTATTCAGTTAACTGCTTTAAAACGGTTTTTTGAATCACAACCAGTTCTTCGGTATTATATAGAAAATAATGATATGGAAAATAAAATGAAAATGAAAATAAAAACAATTTAAAAAAATTTCACCTTAGAAAAAGGGTTATTCCTAAGTAACTATATACCCCAGTCTTAAATATTAACATGTGAAGAACCCAAACCAATAACTATTGATGCCTCTACCCCTAACGTTGCCAAATTCAGTCATTTGACAGTGCTTTGCAAAATTGTGTTTTAATGCTTCGTCGATTGCAATTTGAAAAAACCAAAGTCTCCACGATCTATTATGCTTTAAAGCGCTCTGTTCTATGGCACGCGCAGTACTATCGCGAATTCCTGAGTTTTTACCATCAATTAGTATCTTATGCTTTTGAAGTAGACCCTCTTTCCACTTGCCATCTAGACTATTATCTTTTTTTCTTATTATCTTCAAGAACCGTATTTCCCATTTTCCGTGAAAGGAATTTACGTTGCCAAGTTAATATGCTTTCGTCGCCAATGCAGCTACTTATCTGATATTTTTCACTTTCCCCTCAACATGTAAACATTCTAATTATACCATGCAGCTCAAGCTGTTTTTATGGCAGTCACTATTTTCACCAATGCATCATACCTTACGGCCGATGCTTTCTGTAGTAGAAAACATCAGCAATCTCAATAATGATCTTTGACGTCGAATGATGCCCTCCCTGGGAAAGCCTTCTTTAATAAGTTTTGAAAAAGCCTCCCTTTGATAATGACCAGAGCTCAAAGATAAACTTTGTCTTCCCTGTAGATTCTCAAATGCTTGGTTCACTGTTCCGACCTCAGCAACCCCACCAGGCCACTCAGGCATTACCAGAAGTGGCTGGATCGACTGATGGAGGAGTTCTTTACACAGGTATGTTGCTCCGTGGACTCCTGAGACAAAGGCAGTGGCCTCTCTATGCTATTTTTGCTCTCAAAAGAGAATTCACTGACACTCCAAGCGCTGGTCATCAAGCAGTGTTCCTTAGTAGCAGTGATATTGAACACAATATTGAATTGCCAAATGGGCTTTGGCATCGCGGACGTCTATGCTTTTTTCCTTTCCAACTCAAATCTACTCAGCCAAAGTTACCACAAGATTTAGGTGATGAGTGCAGAAAGAGCGCATGATTGCACGCATCGATAGGAGAGATGTTCTTACTGTGTGTTTTTGTGCCTGAAAGAACCACAGCCATACACAGCTGCTCTACATGACATCATTGCGGCTTTATTTCGCTTTTGAATTCATGCAAACCTTCATTCTTGCATCGTTCCTTTTTTCAACAGGGTGATATAGAGCGAGAGAAGGGCATGGATGTCAGTCCGATGATGGATCGCCACAATGCTAACATTGCGAAGTCCCAGGTCTGCCCTTCTATTCAATACATCAGTTCTCTTTGTATGATGAGATGCCAGTTTGCTAGGACCTGTTGAGAGTATGCTAGTTCATTTACTATGGAATTTCGAGATCCGAATTAGCAATCACCTTTTGATTACCTGTTTCCGGATTCAGTATTAGAGTTCTGCACTGACGCGCCCATTTCTCTATTAGACACAACCCCCCGTTACGTGCATCACCGCGTGGTTACATGTAGGTCATTTTGTTGTGGTGCATCTCTGCGTGGTACTTGTAGGTCATTTTGTTGTGCTTTGTCCGCAGGTTGTCTTCATCGACTACGTTGTGCACCCGTTGTGGGAGACCTGGGCGGACCTGGTCTATCCGGACGCACAGCAGCTGCTGGAGAACCTGAACCGGAACAGGGAGTGGTACAAGCTCCAGTGCTCGCCCAGCACCACGACGTCACCCAAATCTTCACCTAACATGGCCACGCTGCGAAGGGTTAGCCTTCAGCTCGAAAACAGTACAGGTAATGCACTCCTTCCACTACACGCTTTTTTAATAAGGAACCACTTTATAAGGAACCTACATATAGAAGGCCGAAATATTTAAAGAACTTATACTACTAGAAACGAAATCCCTAAGGAACTTTTCGATTTGAAAACTGCAAGCATCAAAGACTGAAAAAGCCGGTTCCATTAATTTGCAGCCAATACTCGCATAGATTGTTTGCTATTTGTGTGTCAAGTGCTTCATTGAGTAGTTTCCGCATATGCTGTCTCGTCCTCCTCTATATTACGTGTTAAGGCTTATTGTAGTCAAAGCACCGAAAGCGAGAACTTAAGGAACTTTTGGTACTAAAATCTGATGATTTGAGGTCTACGAATAGGAACTTTTGGAACTAGGCCTTGAGGTAGGTTCCTTATAAAAAGCGTGTATTTCACAAAACTTTTTGTTACTTCTTATATCAGAAATATCTTGTAAAATGAAATCCATTCAATAGTCATAAACATTTTCTCTATCCCTTCTTTCTTTTAATCGTCTGAATATTTTTCAGCGACGGTTTCAGAAATCTTTTTGTTTGTTCTCTTCGTTCAAAAATGTTCTCTAGTTCATAAGATTTTAAATTAAATTATGCTTCAATTCCTTGATAGTCTATTCTGGTTAAACAGAAACATGTATTTGCTGTTTAGCCTTTTAGACTTTTGCGATTGAATTTTTTTGTTTCTCAAGTTTTCTTTAGTTTGCTCAGCACGTCCTTCATTGTTCCGTTTTGAACTTGCTTTTGTAATTGAAAGTTTTCGCAATTTTTTCTGCCATTTATCCGCTTCTTTGCAACATGTCACAAATTTATTTGGCTGGCAGAAGTAATGGATGGCATGCTATCTCGAAGGCCGTTTTTCTTTAGTCGAGAATTAAAGTGTGTGTTTATAGACAGCTTCCCAATGCTCCCGTCTAAAGGATCCTTGCTAAAACTTCCCCACCATGGAATTGTAGCCCAGCCAACACTATTGAGCAAATAATTCTTGCACGCCACTTCGAGCACTTTCTTCAATTAATTACTGTTGGGTTGTTGTTGCCGAGCCACAGTACTAATCAATGAAGATGGCTGTGTGTTTTATTGCTCTGGTATTAATGTTGCTGATAGGCAATAATGTTAGCCATTACGACGTGCGCCAGCTTTTATATTTCTCAAAGGCCTGGTGAAGACGCTTTGCTCATTTCTAGATGCCAGCGATGAAAACGGATTGCTAGAAGCCAAATGCGGAGATGAAAGGAGGAAATCAGACTCACTGTTGCTGAAGAAGCCCCCGGAGCAGACGTTAGACAAAGTGCAGCGGCAACTTCAGGAGCTAGCCAGTGGGAAGGAGCGCAAGAGAGACAATGAGCATCATTGCGCTACTGAGGAGGAGCCCCGGACTACGAAGAACCACAATGGAACTATTGTAAAAAGTTGTGACAAAGGCGACGCGCTGCCGAAACAGTTGCCCCCTGTAAAACATACTGTAAATAGCGCAAATGATAAATTTAAGGAAAAGGTCGTTACATGATTTGGTGGATGTTCGACAATCATGAATTTCAGTGTCATTCGTTCGAGATTTTGTCGAATGATTTTATCTCTGCATGGGTACTTTGGGTACCTTGCCGGAGACGGAGCCTCAATCACTTGCGAGTCACGGGTAGCTGCCATGGTTGGCGTTGCAAGGAGCGTCCGTTGTCGTCTATTGTCGCCCGTTGTCGTCTATTGTCGCCCGTTGTCGTCTATTGTCGCCCGTTGTCGTCCATTGCGAGTTTGCGGCAACTACCCACTGGTGACTGGTGAGATGTGTAAATTTTGTAAGCATGACGTCATCGAACTCGTCTCGAAAGGACCTGCTTTACAAACTGATGTACGACATACTTTTGCCCCCATTTACATTTTGTTGTGGGGCACCTATTGAACTGAACTGAAAGAAAACGGTTCTGCTTGGGGCAACCCCAAACTCTTAAGAAGCCATATTTTCACGTCACGTTATCTAATTTTGTATTGGTTCTGGTTTTTGACGTAAAATCGTCTTTTCACTAATGCCCGGCTCTCTTCGCTGCCTCGCATTGCGTAATTTAGGTTTCTTCGGTACGTGACGTCACACTTCTATTTTGCTACTTTTTTATGTAACAGCCGGAATGCGTTTGAATGTGTAGATTGCATCTGCGTCTTCGATGCAAATTTCTGCCACACCTCTCTCACAATTAATGTTCAACAAAGTCTTTTCTTTTTTATTTGCCATCGTCTTTGTATTTATATTTCCTCCTTTAGGGTAGCAGCAAATTTTTAGCTGGCAAAGCCATCCAACCGAAGCTTTGCACGCAATTTAAATGTCCGTGGTCTTCCATTAACACGCTGTTGTCATATTTGTCAAAGCCTTGCTGGCAATCGTAGGCCGCCTTTGTCTCTAAAGCAACTTTGCTGCATCGACGGCACATTATCCGAGTTTCCCCAACCCCAATAAGAGCGTTTTTCATGGAAAATTGTGGTGTTGGTGAAGAGAGTTTCCAAACATTAAGCATTCATCTGAGCGTTTTGTATAGCACGATTAGAAATAACGTCCAGGTAACATTGCACAATAATACCCAATATCTGGGGATCTCTCTTTCTCAGCTAACAACACAGCGAAGTAATTTCATTGGAAAAATTCATTTAATTCAACGGTATAATTCTAAGCAGTTTGTTTCAGAAAAATATGAGACTAGCAATGTTGCTACTATCTTCACGCGTATGCCCCATAAAACATACATTAATTATAATTGTGAATTCGTTTTATTTCAAGGCATCCCGAAACCCCTTAGCAAAATTGCCCCTTTGAGTCTTCTAGGTACCCGAGGAAGATTTTAGCGATTTTCCGTGTCTTTGATACGTGTGAACAGATGGTTATTGTAGGCAAAAAGTATATTGTATATCAAATGTTACGGACTCCTGTAACTATGCAACTTCGAGATGAGTTCGAATCAAATATGACTTGTAAAATAGTTTATGTTGATAACGCTTAAATCACTGTTGATTAACTGTTGTTAATTTGGTGAGAGGCACCGTATTGACAAAAGCACTAAGATTATCCCATGTTTATAAGTGATAAAGGAAGAGGAAGCGATGCAAGTGACTCGGTGATTCTTAATGCTCTTTCGTCCGTTTTGGATTTGTTCAAGAACGACAAAGGAATGTTGGGCCTTTGTCGGGAATTTTCTTACCTCGGTGCAAGGTTTCGCGATCCCAACGACGCGTCATGTAAAAAGCAACCTTTGTTTTCTGAACAATCCTGAGAACTTGAAACTAGTTTACGCTTGGTTGTATGAAGCTGCTGGTCGCTGCGACCTGACAATCACAGAGTAAAAGTCACATGATATGTTGCAGTATTCTCATTGGCCAGTGACCTCACCGTACTCAAAAAGACCCAGTTTCGAGTGTTTACACGAGACCAATTGAGACCGGCTCCAAAAGAGTACGCTTTCGTAGGTGATCGCAAATTTGTACGGTTAGGTGATCGCAAATTTGTACGGTTAGGCAGGTCTCTTGTTAACAGAATGCCTAAGTGAACTCAAAATGGTACGTCTTTTTGGAACTGGTCTCGTGTAACGGGGCCTAAGTAGTGATGACAGCTGATTGGAAAGTAGGAGTCAGTGCAGCATTGCTAAGGCAAATGTTGAGAAATTGTTGCCCCAAGAGAAATCTGTTTTTAATGGCGGGGAAATGATACCCTGGAATGTCATGAAAGCTTTGTTCAAGAGAAAGGTTGCAACAAACCAAACTCCCAAGAGCACTTTTATGAATGGCCACGAGGTATCAGTGTAAATAAGTCGACGGAAAGATATGTGAATTTAGTTTGGAAAGCAACGCCCCTTGAGACTGCATGACCTAGGGTAATATTGAGGATGGGGTAGCGCTGCATTTGAAGAAGTGGAAGTTGTCTGAGCGTGGTATTGGAAGGTGGCCTAAAGGACCGCAACTCTTTAAGGGCGTGAGGTTGCAGCCAATGCAAAGGCTACGGAATCAGCGTCAACTGGAACACACCATTTCAATTTGAAGTTGCGAAAGGGAAGCAAGATGTGTCACTGGTCAGTCCGTTTCCTGTACCTCTATTGTAAGTGTTTCTTCGTTCTATTTTATACGTGCAAAGCAAGCTACAATTTCAAGCGAGGGCGCGAGTCGAAATGCTGCACAGTTTTCATGCCCCATTTAACGAAGCCTTAACCAAATGCCTTCGCCAATGTTCCCTTGTGGGGCGTCCCGATTGCTGAAACCTTAGGTCCACGTGCAATACGCCATTTCGGCGTTCGCGACGACGGATCATAAATGCGACGGACCCTGCGCGCCTCCTTCACAACAAATGAAGGGAAAGATCATGGGGTCTGGTGTTGATAAAATTGAATTTTCGAAAGTTTTTTTCGGAGTTGGTGCCAGAATTGAAGTGTTTTCCAGACTAAGCCTAGGCTGTTTTTATAGCGATTGAAGTTTTTCAGCGCGTTTCAAAGTGTACCTGAATTTGGAAGACTGGAAGTAGGATCGAATGATAGTTTCTCTGTTGACATATTATTTTGTATCATGTTCGTTGGAAGGGCCTGAGTAGCATTTAAAAATTCGTTTACCATCCTATGCGATGTTTTGAGAGCGTAACCCACTAAACTGCAAACTGACATCAATGACTAGGCAAATGGTAGATTTGTAACATATCAGGAAAAACTTTATTGGTGAAACGTTCAACCAACCTTTCCTTATTCTTATTTTTTCATTAATTATGTTCACACGGTAAAGATCGACAAGAATAAAAAGGCATATATTACTGCACCATCAAAATATAAAAACAAAGCATTTTCCAAAGCAGCTACAAAGCAATCCAGCGCGCATGCGCCTCACCATGTCCAACGTCGACGTCTACCGGCCCTAAAAACAATGAAAGAAACAATGAAGCAGCTGAAGGGTGGAAGGATATTGATATGAAATACTGTCAATTGTATCGAATTGGTTAAATTCTATAGTCAGAGAGAATTCTGTACCAAATCGGAGCCGTTTTCTGTATATCATAGCGGTACTTTGTGCCTTTCAACAACCTCGGCACTTTTGACAGCTACGCAATAAATTCAAGCTGCCATTCTCACGGGAAAGCCCGCGTTATGCAACGCAATAGCCCGCGTGATGCAACGCAATGACCCGCGTTATGCAACGCAACAGCACGCGTGCTGAATGGCCTTACCTTCTTCTCCTGGTCGTTGGCGGCTTCATGTTGTCGTAGCAACGATTTCTTGTACACTTGGGACAAACCCTGCGCTCGAATTTGTGACAGGTTCGTGGCCCTGTTTGGAATTTGCACCGGTAGCATCGAGTGCATCCTGCACAGTTTTTGCCTGGTCTCGCATCTCCTGAACAAAACAACAAGACATTGCCGCACGGTATCGAAAAGGAATTTCTCTAGACTATCATACCATCAAACAAAACGATCGATGAATAGTTTTCGTTTATTGTCTTCTTGCCAGCAACTCTTAACTTTTGTCCGACTATATGCTTTGTAGAATGTTATAAAAGCCCTGATGTACGCTATGTTATGAATGTAAGTAAATGGGTCCGTTTCCAATTCCAATTTCTGGAGAAAAAACTAGGGCATCTGTTCGGTGGCCTTTCCTTGCTTATCATTTGACGTAAATTTTTGTCTATCGGACACTGGGGCAAGAGAAAGTAAACGATTAAAGTGGGACTTCAGGCCCCGCCCTCCTTGAGAACGCAGTACATACCGTTGCGTTCCTCTGTCAACTCTGCGTCCATCTCTACGTCGTCGACGTCGTCTTCCACCATGTCAGGCACATCTGCATCTTGGGAGAAATCCTGGGTGTCTTCTAACTCATCAGCTGCAAAGGCAATGAGTTGACGGTGAAAGCACTCTGTGGAACACTGAATTATGCATCATCAGCTCAAAGAGGCACGTCACATTTAAGAAGTAACTGCCAAACACCTTACCTTGGACATTTATTATTAAGAGAATGACAAGCAGCGACAAAGCACCAAGAAGCTTCATTTTTGCCAAACCAAGGCAATGCCAGCAAAACCAAGTCTTCATGCACCACAAACACTCGAAATGCTTCACCGCCACTTTTATGTGCCAGTATTCAATGCTCTGCCTATAATTATCACTGGACAAATACACTATACAATGAAGTAATGCGATTAAAGACCAACTGAATAAGTTGCTCTCATGGTGAATTCAAAGTTAATCTGGAAACTACTCCTTTTAAAAGGGTTTTTGAAAAGAAGAATGACGTCAGAATGATTATAGAAAGGTTTGCATTGAGAAGTGCCGAAAGTTCAAAAGAGTCCTTCCAAAGGCAACTCCCAAAAAATCTGGGGTTGTTATTTGGGTAAAACTAATTGCATATGAAATTGGACTGATATTCAATTTAACAAAACCGCGTTTTTGAAGATATACGATGCGAGAATCGGCTAAAAACGAACAAAAAATTAAAGCAAAATGTTCTTGGCCCGTGAAATTTATCAATCTTTGAAGTGTATATTATTGCCTAGTTAATAATTCTGGTCGGACCCATTTGTAGTGTAAAGTAATACTGCTTTCCATTTTGCCTCGCAACACCCGCTATGCTTCGCAGCGCCCGCACAGCCACGCCTTACTTGCGTCGCTTAACATTTTTGTTTCAAAGAACCGACATTTTGTATCTCACTTTGCTTGCATTTCTGACGTTTACTTATCAATTTACTCTTCAACACATTAATTTTTTCTTGGCTTAATATCTTTTAAACCGATTAACCTCGCACATTTTAAATAGACCGTAGCGTTTAATTGACCTGTCCCTTGAGCGAGATTCTTTATTGTGTTTCATAGCTATGTATTTGCGTGTTTTGCACAATTAGTTAATTCGTTTCGTGGAACCCTTGTAAAAGATTCTCGGCGTCATTTACTTGAAAAAGCATTTCATTTTACTGGGAAATCCTTGTAGCTAAATTTGACTCGTTAAGTCCTTAGACCGCGGTCCATATCACAGTATGCTGCTGACCCAAAATTCACAATAAAAATATCCCGCTTCAACCAGTTTTGGGATAATTGGATTTTCGCAATATGAGTTAGAAAAGAAGCAATCTGAAATTCTGGACCCAAACTCAAAAATATTCTTCCCGGTACATAAAGAAAACCCAAGATGAAAACTGAACATGCTTAAAAATTCGTGTGCCCTTTAATGTTAGCAGTTTGTGCCTATATAAGACCATAGGGATTTGCTCTGATGCTTTGAATCGCGGCGATCTCATTGCGAATTGTTACTAGAAAAAAGGAATATAATTATGGACAATCCTTTGCTTTTGCTATTGTAAAGCACCGGTCGAAGGCATTCAGCACCTCTTCCAACATGCTGAAAAGAAATGCTTGGTGACATCTTTGATGCGTTTGAACACCGTCTTAAGCTAAAACACAACTTGCTGACGAAGCGTGTGTTAGTATGATGTATTGATGATGTAATTGGATGGAAAAATCTAGAGCTAGGAAAAAATGAAGGTAAGTCAATGTGATGTAGTGATGCAAAGATGAGAGAAATGTGGAAATGATAACCTTAGTTGATTAGGCTAATTATTTAATCACTACAATAGCATTGCCATTTGTCCTGAAAACGAAGGGACAATTTTTGGCCAAACTGACCAGTCATTTCTTCACTGAATGGACTCATATGATTGTTTTTGGTGTACTTATCACCTCTGCTTAGTATGAGCGTGATTTGAAGACTAAAAAATCCGAGCCAAAAAGCGCCGCTTTTCCAAGGTTATAGCCTTGCCATTTGGCCTGAAAACGAAGGGTCAATTTTTGGCCAAACTGACCAGTCATTTCTTCACTGAATGGACTCATATGGTTGTTTGGTGTACTTATCACCTCTGCTTAATGAGCATGATTTGAAGACTAAAAAATCCGAGCCAAAAAACGCCACTTTTCCAAGGTTATAGCCTTGCCATTTGGCCTGAAAACGAAGGGTCATTTTTGGCCAAACTGACCAGTCATTTCTTCACTGAATGGACTCATATGGTTGTTGTTGGTGTACTTATCACCTGCTTAGTATGAGCGTGATTTGAAGACTAAAAAATCCGAGCCAAAAAGCGCCACTTTTCCAAGGTTATAGCCTTGCAATTTGGCCTGAAAACGAAGGGTCAATTTTTGGCCAAACTGACCAGTCATTTCTTCACTGAATGGACTCATATGGTTGTTGTTGGTGTACTTATCACCTCTGCTTAGTATGAGCGTGATTTGAAGACTAAAAAATCCGAGCCAAAAAACGCCACTTTTCCAAGGTTATAGCCTTGCCATTTGGCCTGAAAACGAAGGGTCAATTTTTGGCCAAACTGACCAGTCATTTCTTCACTGAATGGACTCATATGGTTGCTTGGTGTACTCACCTCTGCTTTATGAGCGTGATTTGAAGACTAAAAAATCCGAGCCAAAAAGCGCCACTTTTCCAAGGTTATAGCCTTGCCATTTGGCCTGAAAACGAAGGGTCAATTTTTGGCCAAACTGACCAGTCATTTCTTCACTGAATGGACTCATATGGTTGTTGTTGGTGTACTTATCACCTCTGCTTAGTATGAGCGTGATTTGAAGACTAAAAAATCCGAGCCAAAAAGCGCCACTTTTCCAAGGTTATAGCCTTGCCATTTGGCCTGAAAACGAAGGTCAATTTTTGGCCAAACTGACCAGTCATTTCTTCACTGAATGGACTCATATGGTTGTTGTTGGTGTACTTATCACCTCTGCTTAGTATGAGCGTGATTTGAAGACAGAGCTAGACCTTGTTCCTGGGTAAGTAGCATCACTTGGAAACTGCTGCTATTTGAAACATTTTGATGACCTACTATCAACATCTTGTGGGTTGCAAATAACCAAATCCCAAACTACACTATCAGAGTTACTTTTTTGAAGCATGCAAAGTTGTTAACATAAATTACTTATTAAATGTTGGATCACTTTTAAGTGAATGTTAAATGAAAGACTGAATTTGGAGCAGGGCCGAATTTTTGACTAGGCCCTGGGCCCTTAAAATATGCCAAAGTAGTTCATGTCATGCTATTCAATTCATTAGCAGCATTTTTCTAAGGCTTTAAAAATTGTGCTTTGGGCCACTTAAATAAAAAATCTTAGAGGGCTGTTGGGCCCGTGGGTAAATGTGTCAGTGATTTTGAGTATTAGGAATAGACTTGTAAAGGACTTTTAGGTTGCTTTTCTATTATTTTGCCAATGTTATAACTCAATTAAATCTATGCAGCCGAAGTCCCGTGTCTGTAGCAGCTGCAACCATCTATTTAGCATCACAGGCATCAGAAGACAAACGCACTCAAAAAGGTTTGAGCTTTTACTGACTATTTAAGTATGAAAACATTTCGTTGATTGATTGATAGATTGGTTGATTGATAGATTGTTGCTTTTTACATTGAGATCTTAATCTCTTTTGACTTGAAGGGTAGATGGCAGTTTGTTGTTGTTGCAGGGTTTGGCAGATTAGAAAGGAACATTTGCCCACTTTGTGATTATTATAATTTACTTGGTCTAAAAAGAATTACAAGACACATTATTGACATGGTATTCTGATCACAAAATTATCTGCAGCATTTATTTTTTTAATGATTAACCATGCAATTTTTAAATTTCTTGGCTGGAATTTGTTTGCATTAATAGTTCTGTTCTTGTTTCTTAGATATTGGTGATATTGCTGGTGTAGCAGAGGTCACAATTCGTCAGTCATACAAACTCCTGCTTCCAAAGGCAGCAGAACTGTTTCCACCGGACTTTAAATTCCATACACCTGTTGAAAGTCTCCCACCAGCCTAACAGTTCTCAACATATTGACTTGTGACTCACATGGTGTAAAACTGGCCAAGTAGAGGTCAAGATTTGTTTCTCCTGTGATGAGATAGAGAATTCTGAGGCAGATACTCTTCAAAACATTGAGCTAAAAGAAGAATTGGGTCAATTCCTTCATTCAAAAAGAGTAATGTAATGCCATGGTCTAACACAAGTATAAATATGGGGCATTGTAAAGTTGTAAATTGTTTGTTAAAAGTTTGTTATTGTAAAGTTTTTTGTAGGTTGTTTGGTGAACTTTGTGTGATTAAATTTTTGTAAAAGTTGTGTCTATACTCACTGAACGAACAAAAGACATTTGTCTTCGCCTCTTTGTTATTTATTTGCGCATGCGTGACAATTTTATTTTAAAAGACATGCTCAGTGGAATCATGATGTAGACATATTTGAATTCGAACAGTATTCTCTTAGTTGCTTTGCTTCACTCTTAGTTCGTATATTGTTAATGTTGTTTTTCTTGCCGTAGATGACATGTTCAAGAAGGTGAATGACTTTAATTTATTTTTATTTGATTCACTCATTTCAATTGAGGTTTGATGAATGAAAAACAGGCAAATGAGTGTCACCCTGGAAAGATAATTCCCTCTTATTAGATCTCTCGAATTTCCAGGCTTCATTAAGCCTAGAGTTGTTAAAGTCACAAGCTGCAAAACAAACACCTAATCAATGATTTCTTATGATTTGCCGAATGAAACCCAGCCCAGTAAATTCACAGGTTTTCAGAAAAAGTGCCTTTGTGAGCTCCTCGTGTTTTTGTGAAACTTTCAAGTTGTCTTTTTACCTACGATCTCCATGCATATTTGCGCTGGCTAAAAGATGCAATGGCCCTATCCGCAGCCTTGAACTAAAACTGACTGCAAAAGCCTAAGTTCCTCATAATCTGACCTCTTTGTGTGCTCCGTCGGCCTCAAATAGTTTGTGAACAAAGTAGAAAAAGTCGGACAATCGTCAACTACTGGCGGTGTTTATGAAACGCTAGCGGCCTTTTTCTAGAGGGGGAGAGAGAGGTAGAACGGACAGTGGAACCGTGGATTGGCAGCACGGAATCAGATTGAAAAAGTTGTGTCTGCAGGACGGTTATTGTAAATGCCCGGGCGCGTGATGGTTTTACCCCCACCTGATCCTGCAGGTGTCACGCGGGCGTGCGTTATCAACGCGGGCCTACGTTATCAACGCGGGTGTTTATCATGGACAACCGACGAAATGATCGATTCCGTTTTTAGATTTCAGGATGTAATTGGACTCCGTTATGTTTAACCCTGGATATTATGGGCTTGCACTTGGATTGAGACGGGCTAATTTTGAATCCCCCTTGGATTATTGAACCTAATCTGAGTTACTTTTCTGGTAACCCGTTAAAGATGAACATCATTAAGGCCTAGTTTACGCCACAGCGACGCGGACCAGGGTGCAATTGGCCCGCTGAAAAGTTCGCGCGTTCATGCGTGATTTGTAGCCTCCCTGTAGGTTGCAGTTTTGTTCTTAAATATTAATGAACGGTACAGAGCGGAGGGATTTTACTTTCATGTAAACACAACTTTCCAAAGATTTTACGCTCATGGATGTCACTCCCAAGGCCAATCCTTCCTGTTTAGCGGTCCTTTCTCTTGTTATTTTTACCACCTTCAAGTAAAGTTTTTGTTGTTATAGACAGAACTTGATATAGTTAGCTGGAAATTTGGCTTATTTTGCAAACCTATAGATAGATCCTTAAGGATGGCCGTAGCGAAGTCCCCAAACTGGTGGCCAAATGTTTTGCTTAGGTTTCCCATATCTAGCAGCTGAGTCATTTTATTTTCGTTTGGTGCCCTTGCTGGTCTTTGAAGCAGACACGGACATTTCCATCATAGGGTTTTGCGATGAAAACAAGGTTGCTTAGCTGATCAATTTCTGAACAAATGTTTGTAGCACAAAGCTTCACAATTGCCAGAAACAATGGACCCGCAGCATACTTTTAGCCAAAATCAGTATTCTAAAATACTAGTTTGCTAGAATCTTTGTTCCGCTGTTTTTTGCATTTGTGATACATTTCTGTTTAGTCATGCTTTGACTCTGGCCTACTTTACCAACATCAGCTGTAGTAGATACCGTCGTAACAGCCTCGAGTACTGTGTGTCATGGACTAGAAGCGTGTTTATTATCTTTGTAGCTTACTATGGAAACGCTGAAAGAGTTCGATTGGTGTTTGAATCAGCTCGAATGCCTGCAAGCAAGCATGACCATCAGTGATATGGCATCTAACAAGGTTCATTTTCATCAGCTGTCTTAACTCATTTCAACAATCAGTCTAAGGGCTTTTTCAACCCTAATATTTTATGTGCATCAATAGTGTGCCTGTATATACCGTTTCAATTTAATTATCATATCCCGTAAAATGATTGTGTCACAATTCCGTTTTCAATTTTTTAAAATGCAAGGTAATGAATTTTCTTTCCTCTCTGTAGTTCCGTAAAATTCTAAATCGAGAGTTGAAGGAGAATTCAGAGGCTGGCAATGGGACATCGGAAATATCGGCTTGGGTGTACAACACTTTTATTGGTGAGTGAATGAATGTTTGTTTTCATTTGCAATTTGTTTTATGTCAAGATTTGCTTTTGAAGGAAGAGAAAGTGCCGCTGGAAGCTAAGATGACACTCCTTCTGTTCGAAAGTTTTAAATGCCTTTTCTCCACTTACCCTTTTCATGAAATGGATTTCATGTCTTTTATCAGGTCTTTTTGCTTGTTAACAATAAGCATTATTTTCAATGTCCTTTTTAGTCCTTCATAAACTTTATGGTTTCTAACCAGAAACATGCAGTCAGTAAATGAACCAGGCAGTTTAATGCGCTGATAGTGTAGGATATTAAGATAGCTGTCACTTGACTTACAACTTGCAATATTTTATCGTTTTTATTTTGTGAGAAATCCTTTCACATACAAAGTAACTGTCGTTTATAAAAATATCCGCTCAATTAATTTGATGACACAGGTTTTAAGTTAGGCCAAAATAAACGTCACGTCGCTAACACTGATTGGGACACTACTTTTTGTTGCTGTATGCTTTGGATGACAAATCTAGTACGACCTGCGCGTGTTCTAATCGCCCATTTTTCTGATTTAGGAGGTCCTAAACCTCTTCTATATCATCGCTATCTGTCGATGATTTTAGAAGTCTCTTGTGCAAGGTCCTGTTTGTCGTATTTCCTGCCTCGACATCCGCGTCCTATGACCTTGAATCCGCCGACTTTGTCTGGCGTCGATGTGAAAATCACCTGCTCTCGCGCCTGGCTTCTAATTAGTCGTTTATCTCCATTTCACTTCCAGGCTTCTTCTCCTTATTAATAATTCATGTTGGTCCCATGGCCATAGCTGTTCGCAATTAAAATGTGTATCTCTCTGCGCGCAATACGATGAGCGGTTTCTTTTCTTTCTTCGCCGCAATGTTTGTTGTTTTCAAGAGGCCCGTGATAAGTGTTTCACATAACCTCCTGTGCAGTGGTCTTCGGAAGTCGATTTCCTATGAGCTCCTTTGTAATGTATTCTGAGCCGTCATAAAATGCGGACTGGTTGGTGTCCTAGCGGCGAGCTCTTGCCAATGTTCATGCCCTACGCTTAATTTTAATTTCCCACTAATGTCTTTAGTCTGTGTTTTGAAGCAGTGTCTCTTTCTACTTCTAACTGATTGGAATCCCTATTGTAGCTCTCACAACCTTCATGCTTTCCATAGCGAAATGGAATTCTTCCGTACTCTTCTTTCCGAATGTTGTTGCATACTTAAAAATCAAGATCCATTTAACAAACAGCAAAACAGTGATCTTTTAACTTTTACGAAATGGGAAAACATATAACGAGACAAAAGACTGGATCAATTGGCATTGGGACACCTACGATAACTTTATGGAAGCTACTGTAATTTCTGCAAATTGATCAATTATTCTAAAATCATATCTGTCGCATATCCTTGAACCAATCTTGACTGGTATTTCAATACCATCATTGTATGTCGTTGTTTTCATCTGCACTTTCGTTTACACAATCTTGACATATTTACCTGCTTTTCTGTCTCAATTTTTCGGATTTTCGCTGCAAGGCTTTCGAATTTCGCTTCCACCTGACGAATACATTAGAAAATAGTGTGAAATTCAGTACGATATTTGATGTGGTTTGAAATAGGACATGCGTGCGCAATATTAATTGAAAATGGACAATATCAAGGAGTTATCTCTCGGGTTTGATCTAAGAAACCATCTCGAAATCACTCACAATTGATTGTATGAATTTTGGTGTTCAAGGTAATCCAAACTTTTTCACCTCAACCCAAACAGACAAGCCTTTGGAAGATGACATGTCTACGAACACACGTGAACATAGCGGGCCTATTCGCGCCAGATCCCGCAGCCTCGTTCGCTCGATCAAGAAGCTGACACGCAGCATCAGCTGTTCAGGGTCAATCCCCAGGTTTGTAAATCGCTTCGCCAATATACACTCGATCCCCTTCATTAAATTGTTTGATTGTGTCATGCCTCTAATCGTGCTACGAATAGGACAAATTTATTCTCTTGTTTCCCTTGGCTTGTAGTCGGTCAAAGCAATTCGATGCAAGTTTCTTTTAACCCATTTCATCTTTCTATCTTCAGCTTACGAATTTTGCAACTTGAATTTGTCTCCCAAAACGTAATACAGCAATTGAAAAACGCCGTTAATTTGTGTGTGTTTCCCTAACAAAACACAAGAATAGATAGCCCTGCTCGTAGTCAGATTAATCTAATTGCTAATGAAAAATAAAACAACGTGAAAAGCGAAGGCAATTACGGCGATCAACCGAGATCAACATGTTCGTTTCAGCGAAGAAATTAGAATTAACTGGCGCGCGATCTTCAGCATCAACAAATGCCTTCTACTTCCAGGAGTTAAATTTAATTTCTTCACGCACAAATGCGTGTATTTCCGTCGACTTGCATCTACGCAACTATTTTTTTTCCTGTAAATATTTTGATAGCGGGAAATAACTCAAATCGTCGATCAAAATATAGCAAGACAAGACAGGGCGAATGTACTGATGAACATGTATTTGTCAACTTGTTGTTTATGAGTTCTGTCGACTTGCGATGTTGATCTGCAAACATTATCTTGACGATATTATCGCATAGTTCCTGTGTTTGTTTTCAAACAGGTTCGGAGTCGAATGCGCAGATGAAGCTCCGTTAGAGAAAGTGAGTTGACATGCCTTTGATTGCCTGTTTGGGCCTACTCACAAACCCGCCTACGCTTTTTTGTCGTTTGCAAGTCCAGCACTACTCTTTATGGAAGTAACAGGCGAATCCTTACGGACATGCAAACTCTGTTTTCTTGGCCTTTTTGCAGATGACGCTTTTTCTATTTTGATGCATATATTTGTTTCTATGTGAAGGAGTAGAACTACCTCCCGTGGCATTACTTATTTTGTAAGGTTTTTTCATATTCTGTACGCAGTTTTTTGTCGTCTATGAAACTGAAGAAATTTGAAGCCACCTATTTTGAACCTGTTCAACTATACCTTTTCAACTGACTAGATTGTGTTACAATTAATATTTCTGTGCCACTGTTCTTTGTGATTATTTAACCATAGGTTGTAAATCCTTCTTGCGTATCGGCCAATTTAAGTACCAGCTTTCCTAGCTGAATGTAGCCAGTTTGTAGCTTTCAAGTTGCGCTTCACTGCTAATTACCCAACTGACGTCAAACTAGCTCTCCTGTCCTTTGAACCTCATAAAGAGAGTGAAACTTGTTGCCTAAAAATCCTGGGTCTTTAACAATGATGTTTTCTTCCAATCTGCTTATCTCCTCGTGCGTCAGTATCAGCAGGTTCTCGAAAGTATTGTCTCCTAGAATGAAGTCTCGTTTATTTATGTTAATTCTGTTTTTCCATCTTCTTCGCTGTAGGTAATGGAGGACCTTGATAAATGGAACTTGATGTGTTCAAAGTTTTCGATGTCACCCAGTCGAGACCTCTCCTCTCCATCACGTACACCATTCTGCAGGTTAATTTGCTTTGAATTAATGACACAGTGACATGGAGCTCTTTTATGAGTAGATTGGCTGCTTAATCTGAAACATTGACAAATTGGCTTCAGATCTACAATACACTTTATAATAATGAGGGGACTCTGAGCTGGGATTTCTAACGATTCACTAATTCCATGAATTTTGTCTAATCAATTTCATTGGGCTACTTTTTCAGCGCCACTTTTATGGTGTACTCTAGCCATAGTGCATTTGTCCCTCATAGGTGCCAGTAGTTTTCGCTTAAACTGCTCCCTTCTTTCACTTTATGCATATGTACACGTTACGAATTCTATTTATAAATTATATGTTGAGAGTATGTCAGAGGTTTAGCCCTGGTTAATCGCATTCTTTTGCTTGTTATTAAAATTTGAATGTCACATGACTGCATTTCTCTACACTTGAGCCTTCGTTTTGTGTAGAATATGAAAGCAGCCACTTTCGCCCAACATACAGTAATTGCCATACAGCGAAGTGTACACGATAAGATAGGGAAGATTTCAACAATGATATCAACGCAGCTAGATGTGTTTTCTTCGCAGTAGACTGTCACCGTTTTTTGTATATTGCACACCTACGAAATGTCCGTTCTTGAGTTAAATTGTCAAATGTATCAATTTTTTGCAGACGAGAGATCTTTTGAAAACATTCAAAATAAAACCATCTGTGTTTGTCAGCTACATGTCATCCGTTGAGGTATGTTATCTAGGCACTGGACATTGTGAATCATCCTTCATCTTACTTTGGATAAATTATCTTGTAGGTATTGATTTGTTAGAGAACAGGCCCTGCAAAAGGAGAAGTCAGATTGCGAATATTTTACGTCTAAATGAGCATTAATGTTACCACAATAGATTGAACTGCCTTACACGATCGATATTTTGCACCACGATTGCCATTTCTGATCGAAGCAATCATCTCCACAGCAACAATTCTATTCAAAATCGTCAAAGGGAGCTCTGGTAGCTAATCATACATTGACGCTGACGCGATATGATGCTTCAACTCGTGTAGCATTCTAATGCAGTCGGGTCTCAGTCTGACTGGTCCTCATAAAATAATCCCATGTACCTTTGGAAAGAACTCATAGGTCTCAGGATTTAGTTGCAAGCAATTCTCTTCAATGACAGGTTTTTTGATACGCAAGAGGAAATAAGCAAGACGAGTTTTCCCCCTTTTCAGAATCATTACTTGAAGGATGTTGCTTTCCACAATTCCACGCATGCGGCTGACGTCACTCAGGCGACCCATTTTCTCCTTTCGGCCACCGCTTTTCAGGTGAGCAAGTAACACTGTCAAAACTGTTCAAAGCCCGTTTGCATTCCTTGTTCAGTAATGCATATTGCTGTTATAGCCTGCGAAGCCTAGGACATTTGCGTGTCAAGAAGGCACGGTATTTTGGAGATATCTTAGTGAAATTTAGTTATTGTATACGTAAGCCATTAGGTAAGAGTAAAACTTAATGCCACTTTCTTATTAGCTTTTTTATTGTTTTCTTGCGATTGCTGACTTTCTACTTTACAATCGCCCTGTAATTTGCCTGGTTGCTTAACCAGAGAGTCAATACAAGTAGTGTGTCCGCGTTTCGTTAATAACTTTTCTCTCTCTCCAGGTGTTTTTAGCGATCTCGAAGTGTTTGCCGCCATATTTGCAAGTGCGGTCCATGATGTCGATCATCCTGGTGTGAACAACCAGTTTCTTGTCGACTCAAGTATGGTTTATTTCTTACTCACTCATTTTGGCTGGCAACACTAAGAAATTCCAAATGAATTGCTGTTAATTGCGTACATTGTTTCTGACTAGATTGCATAATCTTTTAATGGATACATGGCAGCTTGTTTAATTGTCTCCTATATTTGTTTCAGACTCAGAAATGGCGATCATTTACAACGATGAATCGGTGCTAGAGAATCACCATTTGGCTGTCGCGTTCCAGCTTTTACAGCACGAAGAGTGTGATATATTTCAAAACCTATCAAAGAAGGAACGACAGATGCTACGAAAGATGACCATCGAAATGGTAACGTCAACTTATGCTAAAGCCGATTTCAGACTTGCAGGTCGATGTAGGCTTGCTTGGCCTAACCCTTGCATTTGTTTAGTTGGTGAACGTCTTCTATTCTCCTTGTAGGCTCTCCTGTCTAGGTAAATTTTCTCTCTGTGGGATGAAGTGGTACATCTCTTGTTACTAATTCTAATATCTGTTTCATCCCAGTTTTGGCATCCGCATGCCAGATTTTTGTCCATTTTCTATCTTTATTTTGTATTCATGTTGATGTATGATGGCTATGAATTTGATTTCAGTAGTAAGATATTTTCGTTGCAGGTTCTGGCTACTGACAATGCAAAGCACATGAGTTTACTTGTGCTCTGAAAACGATGGTGGAAACGAAGAGTGTCGTGGGGAAACACCTGGTACTAGATGCATTCAACGATCGACTCCACGTAAGCTAGAATTGCAAATCCTTATTCAGTTAACTGCTTTAAAACGGTTTTTTGAATCACAACCAGTTCTTCGGTATTATATAGAAAATAATGATATGGAAAATAAAATGAAAATGAAAATAAAAACAATTTAAAAAAATTTCACCTTAGAAAAAGGGTTATTCCTAAGTAACTATATACCCCAGTCTTAAATATTAACATGTGAAGAACCCAAACCAATAACTATTGATGCCTCTACCCCTAACGTTGCCAAATTCAGTCATTTGACAGTGCTTTGCAAAATTGTGTTTTAATGCTTCGTCGATTGCAATTTGAAAAAACCAAAGTCTCCACGATCTATTATGCTTTAAAGCGCTCTGTTCTATGGCACGCGCAGTACTATCGCGAATTCCTGAGTTTTTACCATCAATTAGTATCTTATGCTTTTGAAGTAGACCCTCTTTCCACTTGCCATCTAGACTATTATCTTTTTTTCTTATTATCTTCAAGAACCGTATTTCCCATTTTCCGTGAAAGGAATTTACGTTGCCAAGTTAATATGCTTTCGTCGCCAATGCAGCTACTTATCTGATATTTTTCACTTTCCCCTCAACATGTAAACATTCTAATTATACCATGCAGCTCAAGCTGTTTTTATGGCAGTCACTATTTTCACCAATGCATCATACCTTACGGCCGATGCTTTCTGTAGTAGAAAACATCAGCAATCTCAATAATGATCTTTGACGTCGAATGATGCCCTCCCTGGGAAAGCCTTCTTTAATAAGTTTTGAAAAAGCCTCCCTTTGATAATGACCAGAGCTCAAAGATAAACTTTGTCTTCCCTGTAGATTCTCAAATGCTTGGTTCACTGTTCCGACCTCAGCAACCCCACCAGGCCACTCAGGCATTACCAGAAGTGGCTGGATCGACTGATGGAGGAGTTCTTTACACAGGTATGTTGCTCCGTGGACTCCTGAGACAAAGGCAGTGGCCTCTCTATGCTATTTTTGCTCTCAAAAGAGAATTCACTGACACTCCAAGCGCTGGTCATCAAGCAGTGTTCCTTAGTAGCAGTGATATTGAACACAATATTGAATTGCCAAATGGGCTTTGG
Organism: Nemopilema nomurai; assembly: GCA_003864495.1. Taxonomy (NCBI): domain Eukaryota; kingdom Metazoa; phylum Cnidaria; class Scyphozoa; order Rhizostomeae; family Rhizostomatidae; genus Nemopilema; species Nemopilema nomurai. Next base: position 30,883 of record PEDN01001415.1, read on the forward strand.
CATCGCGGACGTCTATGCTTTTTTCCTTTCCAACTCAAATCTACTCAGCCAAAGTTACCACAAGATTTAGGTGATGAGTGCAGAAAGAGCGCATGATTGCACGCATCGATAGGAGAGATGTTCTTACTGTGTGTTTTTGTGCCTGAAAGAACCACAGCCATACACAGCTGCTCTACATGACATCATTGCGGCTTTATTTCGCTTTTGAATTCATGCAAACCTTCATTCTTGCATCGTTCCTTTTTTCAACAGGGTGATATAGAGCGAGAGAAGGGCATGGATGTCAGTCCGATGATGGATCGCCACAATGCTAACATTGCGAAGTCCCAGGTCTGCCCTTCTATTCAATACATCAGTTCTCTTTGTATGATGAGATGCCAGTTTGCTAGGACCTGTTGAGAGTATGCTAGTTCATTTACTATGGAATTTCGAGATCCGAATTAGCAATCACCTTTTGATTACCTGTTTCCGGATTCAGTATTAGAGTTCTGCACTGACGCGCCCATTTCTCTATTAGACACAACCCCCCGTTACGTGCATCACCGCGTGGTTACATGTAGGTCATTTTGTTGTGGTGCATCTCTGCGTGGTACTTGTAGGTCATTTTGTTGTGCTTTGTCCGCAGGTTGTCTTCATCGACTACGTTGTGCACCCGTTGTGGGAGACCTGGGCGGACCTGGTCTATCCGGACGCACAGCAGCTGCTGGAGAACCTGAACCGGAACAGGGAGTGGTACAAGCTCCAGTGCTCGCCCAGCACCACGACGTCACCCAAATCTTCACCTAACATGGCCACGCTGCGAAGGGTTAGCCTTCAGCTCGAAAACAGTACAGGTAATGCACTCCTTCCACTACACGCTTTTTTAATAAGGAACCACTTTATAAGGAACCTACATATAGAAGGCCGAAATATTTAAAGAACTTATACTACTAGAAACGAAATCCCTAAGGAACTTTTCGATTTGAAAACTGCAAGCATCAAAGACTGAAAAAGCCGGTTCCATTAATTTGCAGCCAATACTCGCATAGATTGTTTGCTATTTGTGTGTCAAGTGCTTCATTGAGTAGTTTCCGCATATGCTGTCTCGTCCTCCTCTATATTACGTGTTAAGGCTTATTGTAGTCAAAGCACCGAAAGCGAGAACTTAAGGAACTTTTGGTACTAAAATCTGATGATTTGAGGTCTACGAATAGGAACTTTTGGAACTAGGCCTTGAGGTAGGTTCCTTATAAAAAGCGTGTATTTCACAAAACTTTTTGTTACTTCTTATATCAGAAATATCTTGTAAAATGAAATCCATTCAATAGTCATAAACATTTTCTCTATCCCTTCTTTCTTTTAATCGTCTGAATATTTTTCAGCGACGGTTTCAGAAATCTTTTTGTTTGTTCTCTTCGTTCAAAAATGTTCTCTAGTTCATAAGATTTTAAATTAAATTATGCTTCAATTCCTTGATAGTCTATTCTGGTTAAACAGAAACATGTATTTGCTGTTTAGCCTTTTAGACTTTTGCGATTGAATTTTTTTGTTTCTCAAGTTTTCTTTAGTTTGCTCAGCACGTCCTTCATTGTTCCGTTTTGAACTTGCTTTTGTAATTGAAAGTTTTCGCAATTTTTTCTGCCATTTATCCGCTTCTTTGCAACATGTCACAAATTTATTTGGCTGGCAGAAGTAATGGATGGCATGCTATCTCGAAGGCCGTTTTTCTTTAGTCGAGAATTAAAGTGTGTGTTTATAGACAGCTTCCCAATGCTCCCGTCTAAAGGATCCTTGCTAAAACTTCCCCACCATGGAATTGTAGCCCAGCCAACACTATTGAGCAAATAATTCTTGCACGCCACTTCGAGCACTTTCTTCAATTAATTACTGTTGGGTTGTTGTTGCCGAGCCACAGTACTAATCAATGAAGATGGCTGTGTGTTTTATTGCTCTGGTATTAATGTTGCTGATAGGCAATAATGTTAGCCATTACGACGTGCGCCAGCTTTTATATTTCTCAAAGGCCTGGTGAAGACGCTTTGCTCATTTCTAGATGCCAGCGATGAAAACGGATTGCTAGAAGCCAAATGCGGAGATGAAAGGAGGAAATCAGACTCACTGTTGCTGAAGAAGCCCCCGGAGCAGACGTTAGACAAAGTGCAGCGGCAACTTCAGGAGCTAGCCAGTGGGAAGGAGCGCAAGAGAGACAATGAGCATCATTGCGCTACTGAGGAGGAGCCCCGGACTACGAAGAACCACAATGGAACTATTGTAAAAAGTTGTGACAAAGGCGACGCGCTGCCGAAACAGTTGCCCCCTGTAAAACATACTGTAAATAGCGCAAATGATAAATTTAAGGAAAAGGTCGTTACATGATTTGGTGGATGTTCGACAATCATGAATTTCAGTGTCATTCGTTCGAGATTTTGTCGAATGATTTTATCTCTGCATGGGTACTTTGGGTACCTTGCCGGAGACGGAGCCTCAATCACTTGCGAGTCACGGGTAGCTGCCATGGTTGGCGTTGCAAGGAGCGTCCGTTGTCGTCTATTGTCGCCCGTTGTCGTCTATTGTCGCCCGTTGTCGTCTATTGTCGCCCGTTGTCGTCCATTGCGAGTTTGCGGCAACTACCCACTGGTGACTGGTGAGATGTGTAAATTTTGTAAGCATGACGTCATCGAACTCGTCTCGAAAGGACCTGCTTTACAAACTGATGTACGACATACTTTTGCCCCCATTTACATTTTGTTGTGGGGCACCTATTGAACTGAACTGAAAGAAAACGGTTCTGCTTGGGGCAACCCCAAACTCTTAAGAAGCCATATTTTCACGTCACGTTATCTAATTTTGTATTGGTTCTGGTTTTTGACGTAAAATCGTCTTTTCACTAATGCCCGGCTCTCTTCGCTGCCTCGCATTGCGTAATTTAGGTTTCTTCGGTACGTGACGTCACACTTCTATTTTGCTACTTTTTTATGTAACAGCCGGAATGCGTTTGAATGTGTAGATTGCATCTGCGTCTTCGATGCAAATTTCTGCCACACCTCTCTCACAATTAATGTTCAACAAAGTCTTTTCTTTTTTATTTGCCATCGTCTTTGTATTTATATTTCCTCCTTTAGGGTAGCAGCAAATTTTTAGCTGGCAAAGCCATCCAACCGAAGCTTTGCACGCAATTTAAATGTCCGTGGTCTTCCATTAACACGCTGTTGTCATATTTGTCAAAGCCTTGCTGGCAATCGTAGGCCGCCTTTGTCTCTAAAGCAACTTTGCTGCATCGACGGCACATTATCCGAGTTTCCCCAACCCCAATAAGAGCGTTTTTCATGGAAAATTGTGGTGTTGGTGAAGAGAGTTTCCAAACATTAAGCATTCATCTGAGCGTTTTGTATAGCACGATTAGAAATAACGTCCAGGTAACATTGCACAATAATACCCAATATCTGGGGATCTCTCTTTCTCAGCTAACAACACAGCGAAGTAATTTCATTGGAAAAATTCATTTAATTCAACGGTATAATTCTAAGCAGTTTGTTTCAGAAAAATATGAGACTAGCAATGTTGCTACTATCTTCACGCGTATGCCCCATAAAACATACATTAATTATAATTGTGAATTCGTTTTATTTCAAGGCATCCCGAAACCCCTTAGCAAAATTGCCCCTTTGAGTCTTCTAGGTACCCGAGGAAGATTTTAGCGATTTTCCGTGTCTTTGATACGTGTGAACAGATGGTTATTGTAGGCAAAAAGTATATTGTATATCAAATGTTACGGACTCCTGTAACTATGCAACTTCGAGATGAGTTCGAATCAAATATGACTTGTAAAATAGTTTATGTTGATAACGCTTAAATCACTGTTGATTAACTGTTGTTAATTTGGTGAGAGGCACCGTATTGACAAAAGCACTAAGATTATCCCATGTTTATAAGTGATAAAGGAAGAGGAAGCGATGCAAGTGACTCGGTGATTCTTAATGCTCTTTCGTCCGTTTTGGATTTGTTCAAGAACGACAAAGGAATGTTGGGCCTTTGTCGGGAATTTTCTTACCTCGGTGCAAGGTTTCGCGATCCCAACGACGCGTCATGTAAAAAGCAACCTTTGTTTTCTGAACAATCCTGAGAACTTGAAACTAGTTTACGCTTGGTTGTATGAAGCTGCTGGTCGCTGCGACCTGACAATCACAGAGTAAAAGTCACATGATATGTTGCAGTATTCTCATTGGCCAGTGACCTCACCGTACTCAAAAAGACCCAGTTTCGAGTGTTTACACGAGACCAATTGAGACCGGCTCCAAAAGAGTACGCTTTCGTAGGTGATCGCAAATTTGTACGGTTAGGTGATCGCAAATTTGTACGGTTAGGCAGGTCTCTTGTTAACAGAATGCCTAAGTGAACTCAAAATGGTACGTCTTTTTGGAACTGGTCTCGTGTAACGGGGCCTAAGTAGTGATGACAGCTGATTGGAAAGTAGGAGTCAGTGCAGCATTGCTAAGGCAAATGTTGAGAAATTGTTGCCCCAAGAGAAATCTGTTTTTAATGGCGGGGAAATGATACCCTGGAATGTCATGAAAGCTTTGTTCAAGAGAAAGGTTGCAACAAACCAAACTCCCAAGAGCACTTTTATGAATGGCCACGAGGTATCAGTGTAAATAAGTCGACGGAAAGATATGTGAATTTAGTTTGGAAAGCAACGCCCCTTGAGACTGCATGACCTAGGGTAATATTGAGGATGGGGTAGCGCTGCATTTGAAGAAGTGGAAGTTGTCTGAGCGTGGTATTGGAAGGTGGCCTAAAGGACCGCAACTCTTTAAGGGCGTGAGGTTGCAGCCAATGCAAAGGCTACGGAATCAGCGTCAACTGGAACACACCATTTCAATTTGAAGTTGCGAAAGGGAAGCAAGATGTGTCACTGGTCAGTCCGTTTCCTGTACCTCTATTGTAAGTGTTTCTTCGTTCTATTTTATACGTGCAAAGCAAGCTACAATTTCAAGCGAGGGCGCGAGTCGAAATGCTGCACAGTTTTCATGCCCCATTTAACGAAGCCTTAACCAAATGCCTTCGCCAATGTTCCCTTGTGGGGCGTCCCGATTGCTGAAACCTTAGGTCCACGTGCAATACGCCATTTCGGCGTTCGCGACGACGGATCATAAATGCGACGGACCCTGCGCGCCTCCTTCACAACAAATGAAGGGAAAGATCATGGGGTCTGGTGTTGATAAAATTGAATTTTCGAAAGTTTTTTTCGGAGTTGGTGCCAGAATTGAAGTGTTTTCCAGACTAAGCCTAGGCTGTTTTTATAGCGATTGAAGTTTTTCAGCGCGTTTCAAAGTGTACCTGAATTTGGAAGACTGGAAGTAGGATCGAATGATAGTTTCTCTGTTGACATATTATTTTGTATCATGTTCGTTGGAAGGGCCTGAGTAGCATTTAAAAATTCGTTTACCATCCTATGCGATGTTTTGAGAGCGTAACCCACTAAACTGCAAACTGACATCAATGACTAGGCAAATGGTAGATTTGTAACATATCAGGAAAAACTTTATTGGTGAAACGTTCAACCAACCTTTCCTTATTCTTATTTTTTCATTAATTATGTTCACACGGTAAAGATCGACAAGAATAAAAAGGCATATATTACTGCACCATCAAAATATAAAAACAAAGCATTTTCCAAAGCAGCTACAAAGCAATCCAGCGCGCATGCGCCTCACCATGTCCAACGTCGACGTCTACCGGCCCTAAAAACAATGAAAGAAACAATGAAGCAGCTGAAGGGTGGAAGGATATTGATATGAAATACTGTCAATTGTATCGAATTGGTTAAATTCTATAGTCAGAGAGAATTCTGTACCAAATCGGAGCCGTTTTCTGTATATCATAGCGGTACTTTGTGCCTTTCAACAACCTCGGCACTTTTGACAGCTACGCAATAAATTCAAGCTGCCATTCTCACGGGAAAGCCCGCGTTATGCAACGCAATAGCCCGCGTGATGCAACGCAATGACCCGCGTTATGCAACGCAACAGCACGCGTGCTGAATGGCCTTACCTTCTTCTCCTGGTCGTTGGCGGCTTCATGTTGTCGTAGCAACGATTTCTTGTACACTTGGGACAAACCCTGCGCTCGAATTTGTGACAGGTTCGTGGCCCTGTTTGGAATTTGCACCGGTAGCATCGAGTGCATCCTGCACAGTTTTTGCCTGGTCTCGCATCTCCTGAACAAAACAACAAGACATTGCCGCACGGTATCGAAAAGGAATTTCTCTAGACTATCATACCATCAAACAAAACGATCGATGAATAGTTTTCGTTTATTGTCTTCTTGCCAGCAACTCTTAACTTTTGTCCGACTATATGCTTTGTAGAATGTTATAAAAGCCCTGATGTACGCTATGTTATGAATGTAAGTAAATGGGTCCGTTTCCAATTCCAATTTCTGGAGAAAAAACTAGGGCATCTGTTCGGTGGCCTTTCCTTGCTTATCATTTGACGTAAATTTTTGTCTATCGGACACTGGGGCAAGAGAAAGTAAACGATTAAAGTGGGACTTCAGGCCCCGCCCTCCTTGAGAACGCAGTACATACCGTTGCGTTCCTCTGTCAACTCTGCGTCCATCTCTACGTCGTCGACGTCGTCTTCCACCATGTCAGGCACATCTGCATCTTGGGAGAAATCCTGGGTGTCTTCTAACTCATCAGCTGCAAAGGCAATGAGTTGACGGTGAAAGCACTCTGTGGAACACTGAATTATGCATCATCAGCTCAAAGAGGCACGTCACATTTAAGAAGTAACTGCCAAACACCTTACCTTGGACATTTATTATTAAGAGAATGACAAGCAGCGACAAAGCACCAAGAAGCTTCATTTTTGCCAAACCAAGGCAATGCCAGCAAAACCAAGTCTTCATGCACCACAAACACTCGAAATGCTTCACCGCCACTTTTATGTGCCAGTATTCAATGCTCTGCCTATAATTATCACTGGACAAATACACTATACAATGAAGTAATGCGATTAAAGACCAACTGAATAAGTTGCTCTCATGGTGAATTCAAAGTTAATCTGGAAACTACTCCTTTTAAAAGGGTTTTTGAAAAGAAGAATGACGTCAGAATGATTATAGAAAGGTTTGCATTGAGAAGTGCCGAAAGTTCAAAAGAGTCCTTCCAAAGGCAACTCCCAAAAAATCTGGGGTTGTTATTTGGGTAAAACTAATTGCATATGAAATTGGACTGATATTCAATTTAACAAAACCGCGTTTTTGAAGATATACGATGCGAGAATCGGCTAAAAACGAACAAAAAATTAAAGCAAAATGTTCTTGGCCCGTGAAATTTATCAATCTTTGAAGTGTATATTATTGCCTAGTTAATAATTCTGGTCGGACCCATTTGTAGTGTAAAGTAATACTGCTTTCCATTTTGCCTCGCAACACCCGCTATGCTTCGCAGCGCCCGCACAGCCACGCCTTACTTGCGTCGCTTAACATTTTTGTTTCAAAGAACCGACATTTTGTATCTCACTTTGCTTGCATTTCTGACGTTTACTTATCAATTTACTCTTCAACACATTAATTTTTTCTTGGCTTAATATCTTTTAAACCGATTAACCTCGCACATTTTAAATAGACCGTAGCGTTTAATTGACCTGTCCCTTGAGCGAGATTCTTTATTGTGTTTCATAGCTATGTATTTGCGTGTTTTGCACAATTAGTTAATTCGTTTCGTGGAACCCTTGTAAAAGATTCTCGGCGTCATTTACTTGAAAAAGCATTTCATTTTACTGGGAAATCCTTGTAGCTAAATTTGACTCGTTAAGTCCTTAGACCGCGGTCCATATCACAGTATGCTGCTGACCCAAAATTCACAATAAAAATATCCCGCTTCAACCAGTTTTGGGATAATTGGATTTTCGCAATATGAGTTAGAAAAGAAGCAATCTGAAATTCTGGACCCAAACTCAAAAATATTCTTCCCGGTACATAAAGAAAACCCAAGATGAAAACTGAACATGCTTAAAAATTCGTGTGCCCTTTAATGTTAGCAGTTTGTGCCTATATAAGACCATAGGGATTTGCTCTGATGCTTTGAATCGCGGCGATCTCATTGCGAATTGTTACTAGAAAAAAGGAATATAATTATGGACAATCCTTTGCTTTTGCTATTGTAAAGCACCGGTCGAAGGCATTCAGCACCTCTTCCAACATGCTGAAAAGAAATGCTTGGTGACATCTTTGATGCGTTTGAACACCGTCTTAAGCTAAAACACAACTTGCTGACGAAGCGTGTGTTAGTATGATGTATTGATGATGTAATTGGATGGAAAAATCTAGAGCTAGGAAAAAATGAAGGTAAGTCAATGTGATGTAGTGATGCAAAGATGAGAGAAATGTGGAAATGATAACCTTAGTTGATTAGGCTAATTATTTAATCACTACAATAGCATTGCCATTTGTCCTGAAAACGAAGGGACAATTTTTGGCCAAACTGACCAGTCATTTCTTCACTGAATGGACTCATATGATTGTTTTTGGTGTACTTATCACCTCTGCTTAGTATGAGCGTGATTTGAAGACTAAAAAATCCGAGCCAAAAAGCGCCGCTTTTCCAAGGTTATAGCCTTGCCATTTGGCCTGAAAACGAAGGGTCAATTTTTGGCCAAACTGACCAGTCATTTCTTCACTGAATGGACTCATATGGTTGTTTGGTGTACTTATCACCTCTGCTTAATGAGCATGATTTGAAGACTAAAAAATCCGAGCCAAAAAACGCCACTTTTCCAAGGTTATAGCCTTGCCATTTGGCCTGAAAACGAAGGGTCATTTTTGGCCAAACTGACCAGTCATTTCTTCACTGAATGGACTCATATGGTTGTTGTTGGTGTACTTATCACCTGCTTAGTATGAGCGTGATTTGAAGACTAAAAAATCCGAGCCAAAAAGCGCCACTTTTCCAAGGTTATAGCCTTGCAATTTGGCCTGAAAACGAAGGGTCAATTTTTGGCCAAACTGACCAGTCATTTCTTCACTGAATGGACTCATATGGTTGTTGTTGGTGTACTTATCACCTCTGCTTAGTATGAGCGTGATTTGAAGACTAAAAAATCCGAGCCAAAAAACGCCACTTTTCCAAGGTTATAGCCTTGCCATTTGGCCTGAAAACGAAGGGTCAATTTTTGGCCAAACTGACCAGTCATTTCTTCACTGAATGGACTCATATGGTTGCTTGGTGTACTCACCTCTGCTTTATGAGCGTGATTTGAAGACTAAAAAATCCGAGCCAAAAAGCGCCACTTTTCCAAGGTTATAGCCTTGCCATTTGGCCTGAAAACGAAGGGTCAATTTTTGGCCAAACTGACCAGTCATTTCTTCACTGAATGGACTCATATGGTTGTTGTTGGTGTACTTATCACCTCTGCTTAGTATGAGCGTGATTTGAAGACTAAAAAATCCGAGCCAAAAAGCGCCACTTTTCCAAGGTTATAGCCTTGCCATTTGGCCTGAAAACGAAGGTCAATTTTTGGCCAAACTGACCAGTCATTTCTTCACTGAATGGACTCATATGGTTGTTGTTGGTGTACTTATCACCTCTGCTTAGTATGAGCGTGATTTGAAGAC
>PEDN01001416.1:0-38647 GCA_003864495.1 Nemopilema nomurai
TGCCCGGGGTAGCAGGCAACCATGACGCTGGATCTGCTTCGGATATTAGAGCCCGCAAGCTTTTGGTGGCTGCTCATACAGGCAATCAGTTCGTCAGTTCGATGCACGGCCGACATTAGAGATTTCATCTCGGGGTATGTCGTCGAGTCGACCCACGTGACGAGGTCCCCACGAACGTCCCTGTTCGCTTGTGCGGCGATATTCGAATTCCTGTTTATGTTGCTAAGCTGGCCGGGCTGGAATGAGCTCGTTTGCTGGTAAAGCCTGCGCACCTCTTCCATAACCTGAGTGAGCAGCCGTTCCTCTACGTAATTATCAACAACAGAGAAGTTGCGACTTTCAAGGTCGAGCAATATCCTGTCACTAAGCTCTTGCAGGGACACAAGGTTCACTCTATCGATAATAGGGAATGCGGTTGGACCTTGACTATCGATGAACGACTTCGCCTGATTCAAGTAAACTGGACTCATACTTACCGCGCTGGTGCCGTTCGGTCTTTGCATGTCCACCTGAGCCACGTCCAACTCTTTCAGCTTCTGTTGCATGATGCATTGTACTCTACAACAGTGAAAGAAAGTGGACAGTGAAAGATGGTAAAAGATGATAGATGAGACCAAGGATTTGCAGATGATTCTCCTTTAAGAGTTTTCGATAAGCAAGGAGAATTGTTATGTAGCCTCTCACAAACATGGCCAGAGGCTCTGAAACCTTTCGTGAACTAGGTGAGCAAAAATAGGTGAACTAGCCCTGGGTTCTTCACCTCTATTGGGTTACTGAACGTAAAATTTCTTGAAAACATAAGATAGCTTACAAGTACCGAGAAGCTGGTAAACCGGCTTGCGACTAGATCAGCTATGATCCACGAGACTTAACGAATCATAATTCAAGGTGTCACTTCGAGAAAAGAGATCTATAGAACAAATACAAGGTCGGTTTTCTCCGTGCTGCTGCGACTTCCAAAGCTCAAGATGATCCTTCCAATATGCGTCCTTATTTACCAGCTCGTGTGTGGATGAGATCACCAAAAGATGGCAAAAAGATTAGTCCGTTCAATATAATTTCAGAAGCATCATCAAAATTCGTTCTACTGTTCCTCTAGAGATCACGTCGCAAGCAGCACAAGTCCTTAGAAGCCCAGGATCTCTCCTGAAGGATTTGATTTGAACGAGACAAGATGTGCTTGTGCACTTTTGAACTCACTATTTTCAATCCCTTTTAGTAGCTAAAAGTCCTATTTCAACGATGATTTCAATTTCTATTTCTACTTTTAATGGTCCCGTTTGTCTCTTTTGATGTCTCAGATTCAACTTTTTTATGGCAGATGGAAAAATGTAACATAATGAGGATACAATAAAATAAATTATTCACAACGACGAGGCAGTTTTCTAGAGAGAAAATAATATTTCTACTTTGATAAAGCTTTTCAAATAAACAATTAAGAGCAGACTCAAGCACATAATTCACTTTACCTTAAACATACTATGTTGTGATGAAAACTATTTCTAAAGAATAAGCAGAAAGGGACTTTAAATCAAATATTCACTATTTTTGAAAGAATCTTAGATAAAGAACTATGAAGCAACTAACATGCAACTAGAAGGGTATCTGTTTCAATCTGCTAGAGGAATTGAAGAGAATGTTGAGCTTTTTACTCATATGCAACCATTGTACTGGGTCAAAAGGTTGTATTCACACAGTGAATGACTGTAAACTTGCTACAAAGTCTGTTGAATGTGATGATAGGTCACAATTTTATAAAGCCATTAATCAAATAAATGGATTCCCTGAACTAAGCCTACAAGCAACTGTGATACACAGGCTTGAATTTCAAGAGATTGACCTTGCTTCAAAGCTGTGTTTAAAGAGAATTTGATCACATTCCAGGATATGTCAAAGGTCAATTGAAGGTCAATGAAAGGTAAATCTGGGAAAAATTGAATGAGCAGAGCCCTAGGGTTAGGCTAATTGTCTTATTGTCCATTGAACTTAATATGAAGAATGCTTAATTTGTCATATGTTTATCATGGTAAATTCAACACTGTGAAGTTTGGTATCACCAATGTCAATACTCTTATACAATAAACCTGTACAGCACATAAGTGCAGCAATGAAATAATAAAAGCCATAAGGAGACATGACCTTGAAGATTTAAAAGGGTTTCAAGTTCAAGTGCTCTCAATTCTTTTGCATTATCTTTTCAGAATAAAAGCTTTGCAACAGATAATAAAAAGCAAACAATGAAGTGATCTTCCTAGGAGTGCATCTCATGAAGATATGATTTTGGTGACTTAAAAAAAGGCCAGATTGACAAAAAACTTCAATAATGCATCAAAATTTGGTCTTAGATAAAGAAATTTGGATGGATGAAGATTGTCTGTTAGTTAACCCACTGTATGTCCTGGCGCATATAAAGATTGATGTTGCTGACTTATGCTAGGGATACTTGATTAATGCAAATACAGAGCAATGTATCTTGGCAGAACAAGCATGGTATAGCGCTTGAAACAATACACTGATACACAAATTAGTTTCTAAATTTCTGGTACACACAAAATGCCACTTAAAGGGAATTGAAGCATATTTAAATGGCTCCGAGCCAGCAAGCTCGAACTGTCAATCAAACGTCAACCAATCACAAGTATCCATCTACCATTTCACATGGTCACTTCCACTGTAGATTTCAGGTGATATGCCTTTGTATCTACTTCACATGCACAGTTACAATGTGACTACACTACGCAGGCTCTGTACTGTCTATTATTAGAAAATGCTTGATCTATGCTTCTATTCCCTTTATGTTGATACTACTGCTGTTGTTTTAAATAAGGACTAAGCACCTAAAATAATATGCATGATTTATACAGAGAATCATCATCACTGGACTAAGAGTGAAGGAATTTGTTTAATCTTAAAAATCTAATGGTTTGGAGAAAAGCACCCAGCAGCTATTACTTGTGTGCAATTGATGCCACTAGAATCAACAAGAAAAGACTACTTATTTCAAATCAAACCTTGGATCAGCACAATGACAAAGAATTGACTGTAAATAAGAATGTTAAATTTTTCATTCCTGATCAAGCTGTTCTAAATATATTCTCGCAGGAGGTGCATTTTATTTTTGCTTGCCAAAGGTAACAGCTGAGCTGCTGGCATCCAGAATAAAATACCAAGAACTCCATTCTAAGAGCACTTATCTCTTTTTTGCAACAGGCATTCAGAGTATTCCCATGAGCAGGGACAATATTGGGCATTTCACAGAGAGAATTGGCCAGTATAAGAATAGCAAATTGTTCCTGTCAATTAACACCAAGCTTGGATTGATGAAGCAGGCTATAGGAGCACTTATAACAATGGTGACTACTTTCAGCTACTAGTGCCTGGTTGTGGCATACATGATGATGGAAAAGAAAAAAAGCTTATCTTTTTTTTGTCTACTAGTTTGTCATCTCATTAAGAAACCAAAGTTTGAGAAAGATAACAATGAAGTGGAAGGACTTGTTCTCGTGGTTGTTCAGAACAGAATTACCAATAAATCAGTAAAAATGATTATCTTCATGTCACGAGTACAAATATAGACCTCTAAAAGTTTTTTTTGGATTTATTGCTGTAAAACTGTTCTAAACCAGCTTAATAATATTAGACACCTTTCAAAATGTAGGTATCAATTGTTAGTCAGATTGGTATCTTTCTTTTCTCAACTTACCTCAAAATTTTGATATTTCTTCCTTTTGGTAAAGTTAAATTTTTTTGGCTTGTCATATTTATCAATTTGTCTAACAAGTTCACAAATTGGGTTAATTTTTGTTTTTGAGAGTAAAAAGACATCAGCAACGTTTTTGTATATAGCTATTTATGTAGTTATTAGAATGTTTCTTGTTGTTAAAGAATAAAATTTGCCATCTGAAAAGATGGAACTGCTTCATAGCATAGTAGTTTTTACGCTTACCAGCTTTATGACAGTATATATCATTCCGTCCATTCCTGAATTTCTCTGTAACAATAGAAAGGTTGAAGGCCAGGCAAACCTATTACGTGCAAACATCAGTGCCTCATAGTGACCCCTGTTTCAATACTGCAGCAATAGCAAATCAACAAACCTTCTTTAAAGACAACATCCTGAAGAAAACCGTTGAATGGAAACAAATTCTAGTCATATGCTTGGCTTGGCCTTGAAAAGAAACTTTTTAGTTCCTTTAACAGTATAAATACAAGAGACGAAAATAAGGAACGCACCGCAATTGTTGCCTTCAAGGAAAATGTTTAACGTTTTGATACCTGTGCTGTTTCCTCCAGTCTTCAATTTGGTGTAACTTGCTACAGTAATAAGCTGCTTGACAGGAAGAACATCGAAACTTCGATTCATTGCCGCAGACACAGCAATAATGAATTGCCGATGGCGTGGGTCCCAACACGTTCATTTTAAAACCCTTCCCCAACAGTCACACAGCCTGTAACCTTTTCAGGGCATGGTTTACCAAGACTTTGCATCAGTACAACATGAGAGAAATAGGGAATGCCGGTGAGGACATCCCCGAGCGCAGCTTATTGAAGCCATGATAGACTTAGGCCAGCTTGCTGATGTATTTGCCGGTTCATGTTATTCCACATGTAGATGTCATGCGCGGAAATGCGTCAAGGTCGAGATGGGTCTCCAACCGAGGATATCGAGAAGAATCAGGTTACATCGGTATGGTCACATCTTTCCGACAACTTTCGTGGATCAACTACACGTGAACAACCCCGGATTTGCTCCAGTGCTCTCTACTTATCTACATTCGTAATACGGGTAAATAGTTTATTGGGCATCCTGGCTATCTTTTCTTATCCTATAGCCTTATCCCTTAAATATTTCCCCTTAATAATGTCATCCAAAAACTGATTATCAATAATACAGAAAAATCGATCATCATTAATTTCCCACCATTGTCACAACTTCTTGTCACAACGGCTTTTCCTTCTGCCCAGCAAACTGAACTTGACGCTTCTTCTCTACAAAGTCTCGACGATTATTTCATTGAAAAATGTTTTTTCAACCCAAGTAAATAGCACTAACAAGAACTAAAACCCGCGAAAGAGTAGAGAAGATTAATTTTCGACTCGAAATTATGCAGATAATGCTTTTCGAATCCGTAGCTACTACAGAAAAAGGCAATCGAAAAAAGTTCAATGCACAGTCTAAAAAATATTACAACTTCAAAATAACTGTCTGAATCTTATTCTATACAGTCAAAGAAGAAAATGCCTAAAACACATTGCATCGAATACTCATAACACATTCATTTCTTTGCATATGAAGCTTGCAAGTCCCTATGCATGAAGATGAAGACATTTCTTCAGTGAAACTGCATATCGAATGGAGGGGTGCTTAAATGGCTTCTTTTCACACAAATGCTTTATTACTTGTTCATAAAGTATAACTGTCTTGGATCCTGCACAAGAAAACCACTTCAAGCAAAAAAATTATGTTATAAACTCCTGAACGTGTCTACTTGATGAGCATTTGTGAGCATTTTAAGATATCTAATCTTGAAAATTCTATGCTGAAGCTTTAGTATCAGGTTGGCACCATCGAATGTGGCGAAGAGGAAAGGCCTATATGTCTGCTTGCTTGATGTGATGGCTGTAAAACATTCATGGTCTGCCATGGTGCAATTGAGGAGAGGGACTTGAGGAGCTCCCTACTTTTTTGCAAAAAATGCCAAAAAATGAGCAATTAACTACCAGCAAAGCCTCTTTATATATGGCTTAGATTCTCCAATTTTCTCAACGCTCCACTGTGCCTGCACGACCTCCTCGAACCTCGGTTTGAGTGTTTGCTGACAGAGGCTAATTCCTGCCTCTTGCCCAGTTGAGGCTAGATGCGAGCAATTTTCACAAAGAGAAATTCGTAAGAAGGTTTTTCAAAGCAGAAAGGGAGAGCTGAAGAGAAAATCATGCCTTTTTAAGTTCTATGTAGCAAATGCATAGAGGTGGCAGCGGTCTTGATGTACCATGACTTTAAGAAAGAGCCATCAAAAGTGGTGGGTCAAAGGTCCTTGATTTTCTCATTGTTGGTGGGTCAAAGGTCAAACTTGATTTCAGAACAGAGACCTGGACTGTCTTCAGAAACACAGTTACAATTTTGTATTTGAAGACTTTGAAATCTTAACTGTAAACGATAGCAAGCAGTTATGCTCTTGCTTGATGGAAGTACTTGAGAAACTGAGCTCGCACATTTAGAAGCTTGCACATTCCTCTGAGTTCTTCTTTGATTCCCGCATGAGGTATGCATACCAAAATATCTTGAAGTACCTTCTTCCTAGAGCTTTGCTTTGCAGATCTCCCAAGAGCATTTCTGTCACTTGATTGGTCCCTCCTCGTGGGGATCATAACAGCTAAGAATTTGCAACTAATTGTCCCGGGGCCGAAATCATCTGCGGGGCCCTTTTTGAAAGTTATATGTTAGCCAAGACTATTCTCCAAGTTCCTTTCTGTGAAAATTGTTATGCCTCAAGGCGGTGCCTTGTATTGTCCTTGTATATGTATTTTTTAGCTTTCTTACAGATTTTTTCTTGGACAATATTTCATTTTACATATAAATGGTGATCTCTTGTGATTTATTTCCAGTTTATTCTTAGGTGTGGGGCTCCTTCTTGGCTGCCAAAAGTGCGGGGCCTGGGGCCATGCCCCTCTGGACACCCTAAAACTGCCACTGACTTGACCAAGCAAAAATATATATTTTTCTTCAAGCTTTTCAATTTAAATTTTTGATTCATTAATATTTGCCAGTTTTGCATATGACAGTTTTCTACTCGTCGAGTTTAGTTATTCAAAAATGGTGTGCGAAATTTTTATCATACCCAAACAAACTTGACGTTTTCAGAGAAATACTGTCAAGAGAAATTTGCTCGTGTTTAAAAAGTTGATTCACCTCTTGCATAAACCTTTGAAATTACTATTATGACCGCTCTCATTTTCACAGACAATTTTAACTGCCATCGCTGTGGTGCAGGGGAAATCAACGTTCTACTCATTGATTGTGACAGGGTGTCTTTGTCCATTTCGACAATACCAACTGACCAATTAGGACTTAATTTATCGTAATCCAGCTGAAAGTCAAGAAACTTCGGCCGTCAACCTTCCCAGTTGAAAAGAGAAATAAGCTTGGTCTTACCTAGGCCTAATTCTAGCTAAGCCTCTGAAAGTTTTGTGACGAATGCCGCCGAACTTTGCATGACACCCAAAAAATCCATGTTCAAGCATTGAAGTTATGTCCTGCTTGCAAATAAAATCGCGGTGAATGTTGGATCTAATTAAACAAAATTTTGTGTAGAAAGGAAGAGAGGTTTTGAGGACATCGGTTAATATGTGTATAACGAACTTTAAAGAACTTGCCGCTTCCTTGGTGACATTAAGCAAGACACCCCCTGATCTGCGCAAGCCAGACTTGAATTTCGTGCAGAAAGTTCCCAACTTAAAAAGGAATCAACAAGCATTTCACTTGAATTTAAATTGCAGTATTTCATTAAATCATATGCCAACATTCTGCAACTCCTCTTTCCATATACACCGTGCTTGGATAAAATTTTAGACATGGTGAACCCAAAACTATTTATCCAAACTAATCTTCCAAGCGTACAGTGATTGCTGCAACTGCCACAATATTTTGTGCAAAGTTATGATCTTAACTTTTAATTAGAAACCTCACAATGCTTCTTGAATATGAAACTTGAGGCACTAAATTTTTTTCCGAGGTGACTTCTGTATGATGTCATGTATTGACTATGAAAGGCCTAATGCTCTAGGTTGTCTACTGCAAAAGGTACAAAATGAAGCTAAGAGGAAAAGTTGTCTCGTTGAAATTCCTTTCACAGGCCTTTTCAAAGTAGAAAAGTAGTCCTTGCCTGTATTTACATGTTCCTTGGCTTCTACTATAGAATGCCAGTAAGACTCTTGCATTTTTCTTGTCCTCTTCCTCTCCAAAGTGACAATAACAAACAACAGAAAATTTACTCTTACCTTTCTTGCCCAAGTGATATGATGAAATTGTATTGCTTCCTTTTTCATCTCAAATTTAACATTATATCTCAAATGTCCAAAACCACTTGTAGGCACGGAATAGCTTCTTGCGAAGTAGGCCATTAGGGCTGATTGATCACGATGCCTCAAAGATGAATCATGTTGAAAATGATTTGCAGCCAAAGCAGCTATGGGGCTATCTGTTCAATACTGAATTTTAGTCTCATATCACAAATCCCAAAGTGTAATTTGTAGGGAGATGAGAATTTATGTATAGCCTGGCTGTTGTCTTTTCAAGGAAAAACGTGAAATGTGTTGACTTGTTGGTTTTAAGATCTAAAGTTGTGTATCAAAGAGAACTGACTGAGTCAGACTGCACTCTAACACACGGGAAGCAGCTGACAGTACAATTCAAATTTCATTAACTTCTTGCAGCTCAATAACTTCATGGATGCAGATGCATCTTGATTTCAAAGATTCCAGCTTTCTCGAGCCACAGAATGAGTTGTCAACCTCAACCTGCTCCAGGTTTTTATTTTGGAGTTTCAAAAACTATTTCTTAGCTTATTGACAACAGTGCCAACAGGGCCCTTATTGATAACAGTGCCTTTGGCACTGAAAAGGTTTTACCCTGTATAAATATTTCTATTATTATTATTGTTATTATTATTATTATTAGCTGTGTCAGAAGGAGACCTCACGAATGGCACGAATGACAAATGACGCTGCCAGAGGTTGTCCCCTTTTTGTCACTAATTTGGTACTAGCTTGGTACAAAATTTTGGAAATGTTACAAAATTGATTTACTTATTCATTTCTTCTAAATTTTTTACTGGTTGAAAGATATCCATTGAGAGCTTCAAAAATCAAAATTCGATTGAAGTAAAAGTCATTGAATTAAAACAATTTAGTTGTTTCAAGTATAGAAGTAGCTAGTAATTTTTACTCTACAGAAAAGCGTGCCTCTAAAGAAAATGTGACATCATAGTTTTACCAAGATGAAGTATTAAATTAATAATACTAATTTAAGTTGGTAAAAGGTTATACATGAAAGGTAAACGTCTTGCTACACATTTTGGAAAGCGAATTGTTTGGTGGCAATGATAAATTCCAGGAGCTCATAACTCTGCTGCCAAGAAGTCACAAATCAGCGGCGCACAATTTTGTTCACATATCATTTCAGTAGGTCTTTGCACAGCACTTGGAGATTAAGGGGACTGTCCTCCCAGATTCAGATCTAGCTATGATTGGCCTGAATAAAAATCAGACATTTCACGATAATGATAAGGCTGATAAATCAACATGGCAGCGTGCAATTAAATCTACTGTAACATTAAGTCCTATTTTTTTGACACTGTCATTAGGCAAGAGTGGCACTGAACTTCATAATCGGTTTGCTTTACTCCAGTGTCCTGAGCAACATTTTATCATGCTACGTAATTGTAATTAGTTGATATTATTTGTTATTATTTGTGTTACTTTGAAATTGACATTGTTGGATAACATGAAATTTCAATCGAATCGAATTCCCGTTTTTTGGATGTAATTTTGTCATGATGGTTACGAAAGTTTTGTAGATGAAGGCTTTTTCAACGTCATTTTTCTTTGCCGAAAAAATCAGATAATCTGACTTTTCGATTATTGATCAGATAATCTGACTTTTGACATTTCTATTCATTCGATTTTTCGATGAATAACGAATTTTCCGAAATCTTCCACACAATAGAAAGCTTCATGTAGATTTGTTTACTATTTGGAATTTTCGATCGTGCATATTTTTTCTCGTTATTGCCATATGTCTGGTGGCTTAATATATGAAGCATTCCGTGAAGTATTCGCATGGCATAAATGAGATATAGTTACTCGTAGATAGTCCTTAAACCATTTCCGCGGAAAGAGTTGCTGTACTGTAAGCGGGAGCATATATGAATAAGTGAGAAAACACCTTGCGGTAAATGACATCGGGAGTCAGTGAAGGCAAGTTTGATGACAGGTCTGATAACTGCTGAGTATTATGACTTGAAGAAAGTTTGTTTACTGCTTCGTAAATTCATGCTAAAATTTAAAACATTTCAAAACTCCAAACACTACGTGCTTGCAGGTGGCATAACTTTGTCTCTGACATTTGTTTACATATTGCGTGTGGATAACACAGACTTCTGCTATATTCATTAGCAACGCGAACATTATGTGCTAAATAGGCGCTCAGTCCATGTTGACCATGTTGAAGAAAGAGAATCAAAAGCGAAGGAAGAGCCAGCTGCCAAGAATGAATGAGCGATGTTGTTCGGGCAGCCTGTGTCCTTGGAAATCTCCAAGTTTCTTGAGACTTCCTACCAGTTAGCAAGGCTGTAGATAGCCGCACGTACAGAATACAGACACAGCGCTCAGACAAAACATCGAAACCGCATCCAGACAGCGTAATGTTAGTTAACGACGACTGATTAAAGGCTACCACAAGTTTGCATGGAAAGACATTTGCTAACCTCAATTTTAGCAATCAACATACTGTGCGAGAAAGATGTCATCAGAAATAACGAAACCCAACGATATAAATCACCCATAAATTTTTTGGCTTTAGGGAGCTATTTCGACTATACGCCGCATTAAGTGACAGTTTACCAACGAGAACAGAGCAATATTCACACTGTGATTTTTCAAATAACGACAGAAGCCATTTGCAAAACATCCGAGTGCTAATCAAAGCTCTTCACATCTAAGAAGGCCTTTTAACATTGAAGGGCTCGTCAAAACAAGTCCTTTTCTTTTGTTTACACTGTAGCCATTGGTTACACTATATTAACAGAATATTGTCATGTCGATTACACAGTTTAAAATTCATAGGAAGAAGCACATCTGTGCAGCAGTCTTTAATTATCACATTCACTGATCTATTTATCAATAAGTTCGTTTTAGTGCTACACTATTACCCAACCTTTCAAGATGATTTTTTCACCACCCATAGTCGGCTTTTTCCTTAGTTGATTCTGCTTCTCATTTGGTGATAACTGCTTCTATCGAATGATCCTTGGTCTGTATTCAGATTTTCAATTTCCTAGATGTTCATTTGGCCTCTGCCTTGGGAATTCTAAATTATTGCCTTGTATTAGTTGGGAAGAGAAGGCTGATTTTGTAAATGCAATGTAAGGCAAAAATTTGTATGCTAAACAAATCCATTTGGTCTGTATGTAGAAGTTTATAAACCACCATAAATGGTGATCATACTTGGTAAGACACAAGAGATACCCGCCAAAACATGCTTCGAACATTCCTTTCGCCATGCTGCAAGCATTGCTATAAAGCATATTACCCGATTGGTTGGTTGATTGTCAGAACAGAGATACGATTGACATTAACAAAAGCAAAGTTGGTGCAAGCTTTTTGTAATCAGACAAAAACGCTGTTTCATAATTTACGTCGTCTATTTATCACCTTGAATTCTGCTAGCAACGACAGTGTTCATTCAATGGATAGCTGTCGGACAAAGGTGGAAGTCATATATTTATGAAAAGATGAATCTATATTTATGTTTTGGCATCATTTGCGTAGTTTAGTGCTTGCAGAATAATTTGGGCACATCATATTAACAGGTTTAGTTGTTCCTGTTAAGGTGTTCTTTAAATTTACACATACAGATGCAGCAAGATTAACGTTGTCCTTCCAAAACAACAATATAGAGAGATTATCTTAGTGCTCGAGTTTTAAGAATTATCTTTTGAATTCAAAACCAAATATTTGTGAATAAAAGAGTTCAACGTTGCTTGAAATGAAAGAAAATGCAAGCTCTGTGCCTGTAATAATATGTCGTTTAATATGCATAACTGCACAATAATATGCACAATAATATGCACAATAATATGCACAATAATATGCACAATAATATGCACAATAATATGCATAATTATATGCACAATAATATGCACAATAATATGCACAATAATATGCACAATAATATGCACAATAATATGCACAATAATATGCACAATAATATGCACACTAATATGCACAATAATATGCACAATAATATGCACAATAATATGCACAATAATATCACAATAATATGCACAATAATATGCACAATAATATGCACAATAATATGCACAATAATATGCACAATAATATGCACAATAATATGCACAATAATATGCACAACATTAAGGTACAGGCAATTATAGGCATTTTTCATGGCAGCATCATCTGCGACAATGGGTCCAATCAAATCCCTTGCCTTTAAACTTTGCTACAAAGAAATTCCTTACCTAAGATATCCTTGACTAGGCCCTTCTTTGTGGTAACTGTAATGTCATTTGAGTCGAGGTGGCATAGCACTTGCCTGTAGATTCCTCTCACGATATGATTCTTCTTCACTAATTACGGCTTGAAGCATGAGGGCCGAAAGTCAAAAAACGAAAATGCAGCAACATATTGAAAATTAACTACCCGATCGATCAACTACATGATCAACACGAGTTCTAGGCGATGCAGAATTGACGAATTCCTAAGTATTAATTGGCTCACTGTCTTCTATTTGATGACGAGAGGACTTCTTGGACACAGTTCATGAATCATGTTGACTAGAGCTACCGGTAACTAAAACGCATTCAAGGCAGGCTATGAAGTAAACTATGCATGCACGATGAATGAAGTTTATGGTTGCAAATAAATGAGGAGCCACTGCAGCAGTTAAGAAAAATTTGCTCCGTTGTCTCTTTAGTTGATTCCTTGAAGGCCCCATTGCCAGCTAGCTGTGTGAATTAGATTTAGGTCCAATTGTACTGTAGTCGCCTCATGGCAAGGGGTGGACAGAAAGTAGGCCCTTGGTAAGGAGAAATGTTTGAGTTACTGCATAAAACTATAACCAAGCACAGAAGCTTCGCAAGCTGATTCGAAACTATTGCTATCACGTTTAATTTCTCTTGATGTCTCTGGGCCCCAAAGAAATGAGCGTCCCCTTGTGTAACGTCATCACATTGACTCAAGGAAAACTATGCAATTGAAATTTCTCTTGGGAATAAATTTTGGTTTTCTAAATGACCACACCCATTCGAGGCATGGCCACGCCCTATGAGCCCTTTCAGAGCTAGACAGCCACCCAAAAAGTGCCATTCCGACCCTGTTCATTGCTATGCGAGTAAACTGACGTGCAAGTTTCGAAACATCATGGGGACATGTCTCCTTTAAATCAGTAGCTAATGTCAGTAGGTGTCTATTAATCGTTTCGATGCTAAACGTATAAGGTGATCATTACCATATCTGCTGTCGAAGGCATGTCCTCATAGGTGTTCTGTGATTCGGTTAATGGAATTTAATCGATCGTGCCGCTTAAGTTGGAAGCAAAAGGTGAAAGTTCTTCAGCGTTAATAAAACTCAAAGCCACTTTCTATGGCAACATCATTGACTTAGAAGTTTTTTATGGGACCTCCTAATATTCAATTAGGCATCATTAATAACATAAAAGCCTGATTCTAAGCTGCTTTTTGCCAACACAAACAAGAATTTGAGTCCATTTCATTGTGTACGAAGCTGTGAAGTTGTGTACGAAGCGCTACAACAGAGAAGGGAAGTTGTTCTATCTAATTAGGACTATGTTTGAATATTTATAAGGCATTTGTTACCATGCAAATTGTAAGTAGTGACTGAAATAATACTAGAAAAAGAAGCTACTGAAACTAAAATACTGCAGGACAGTTAGCTTCTCCGAATAGGAGCACAGTTGACAACGAACTTGCAGGCTGGAAGTTCATAGTTGGATTCTTGCTTCGTGGATGTCCATTCAGTTAAAAGTCAGAAATTGGGTCTTACTATCAAAGCTTTCGAGGTACACTAGGCTTATAGCAAGTTACCTAATTAGTAAGTTAGAAAGATAGTTTTTGCTAGTTAGCTAGTTGGTTAATCAGTTGATAAATTAGTTATTTTGTTAGTTAGATAGTTAGTTAGTTAGATAGTTAGTTAGTTAAATGTTTAGCTTGTTGATTAATAAATTAATAAGTTAGTTAGCAAGTTAGTAAATTTATCAGTTAGTTAGTTAGCTAGCTATCTAGTTAGTGAGTTGGTTGATTAATTAGTTGGTTAGCTAGTCCTTTAGTTTGCTGGTTAGCTAGTTAGTTAATGAGTCAGTTTGCTGGTTAGCTAGTTAGTTTATGAGTTAGTTAGTTAATGAGTTAGTTAGTTAATGAGTCAGTTTGCTGGTTAGCTAGTTAATTAATGAGTCAGTTTGCTGGTTAGCTAGTTAGTTAATGAGTTAGTTAGTTAATGAGTTAGTTAGTTAATGAGTCAGTTTGCTGGTTAGCTAGTTAATTAATGAGTCAGTTTGCTGGTTAGCTAGTTAGTTAATGAGTTAGTTAGTTAATGAGTTAGTTAGTTAATGAGTTAGTTAGTTAATGAGTCAGTTTGCTGGTTAGCTAGTTAATTAATGAGTCAGTTTGCTGGTTAGCTAGTTAGTTAATGAGTTAGTTAGTTAATGAGTTAGTTAGTTAATGAGTCAGTTTGCTGGTTAGCTAGTTAATTAATGAGTCAGTTTGCTGGTTAGCTAGTTAGTTAATGAGTTAGTTAGTTAATGAGTTAGTTAGTTAATGAGTTAGTTAGTCAATGAGTTAGTTTGCTGGTTAGCTAGTTAGTTAATGAGCTAGTTAGTTAGTGAGTTAGTTAATGAGTTAGTTAGTCAATGAGTTAGTTTGCTGGTTAGCTAGTTAGTTAATGAGTTAGTTAGTTAATGAGTTAGTTAGTTAATGAGTTAGTTAGTCAAAGAGTTAGTTAATCAATGAGTTAGTTAGTCAATGACTTACTTAGTTAGTTAATTACTTAATGAGTTAGTTACTTAATGAGTTAGTTAGTCAATGAGTTAGATAGTTGGTTAGTTGATAAATTAAATTGTTAGTTAGTTTTTTAGTTAGTTATATAGCCATCCCGCTCTTATCGACGATTTGAATGTGCAAAAGTGCAGATTGGTTTTAAATAGCTTTATTGAAAATTTCAAATGTCCTGCTTAGTATTTTAAGTTCGCTGATTAATACGTGTATCAAAATTTCCATTGTACTTTTAATCGATTCCTGTACTTTTTGACAAAAGATCTTTCTGCAATGAGAAAAGCCGTATGATCTGAAGTGATGTCAGCTGACAACACTTAATGGGATTCTACTTAAAGAAGAGTTGATGATGACTTTGGTAAGATAACAGCCAACCTTTTAAACCTGAAAGGATTTAATTGTCAATACCAACCAAATGGTACAGGAGTCTGATCAATCTGATTACTTAACTCATACGCATGGCCGTTTACTAATTTGTTCTTAAAAGAAAAAACACCCAATGCACTGCTATTAATATTTCATGGTACCCTGTTGATCATCTTAAAGTTGCCATAAGCGATAGAAAATTATCGCATGTAATCACAAACTAAGCTTTCACGTAGCATTTGATTGAAGTCAGAAAGTCAACGGCGCCATTTCAAGGATGCGTTTGTTTGCTCAAATCGCTCTCAGAGTCACAAATATGGTTTATAGCTTGCGGAAAACAGTGCGTCTGTATTGCGATAAAAGGTCATTGATATGAATCGGTAACTATGAACGATTATTTTTGTTTTCTGGCAACTTTCATCACAGTTTGTAGCATAAGCTTTCTTAAAAAGCTGTTATGGGTCATCATGTTAACATAGGACCAAAATGTGAGATGGTTATCAAAGAGATAACTTTAAAAACGTTTTACGATTTGAATAATATCATCATAACTGCAAAAAACATAGCACAAAATAAAATGAGATAAAATAGCAAAACAAAACATAACACATAGCATAGTATAACATAGCATGACGTACATAATATAATGTAGAAAACAAATCGAAACGAAACATAACATAACATAAAATAACATAACATAACACAACATAAGAAGGCAATTCAAAACAAAACAGAACGTAACGCTACATAACATAATATAACGTAATATAACATAACACAACATAATATAACTTAAAATAACATAATTTAGCATAACATAAAATAAAATAATATAACACAATCTAACAAAAAATAGCATAACAGAACATAAAAACAAATCAAATCAAAACATAACATAACATAATATAACATTACATACATACAAAATGTAACATAACATAACATAACATAACATAACATAACATAACATAACATAACATAACATAACATAACATAACATAACATAACATAACATAACATAACATAACATATAACATAACATAACATAACATAACATAACATAACATAACATAACATAACATAACATAACATAACATAACATAACATAACATGACATAACATGACATAACATGGCATAACATGACATAACATAACATAACATGACATAACATAACATGACATAACATGACATAAAGCCAAACCATACAGCAAAGAAAAGCACAACGCTGCAAAATAGAGCGCAAGAAAGCAGAAATATGCAACACAGCCCAATGAAGCAAAATAGAATATATTAGAACACAATGAAATAAGATACAGCACAATGCAACACGAAAAGCAGAACACGACACAGCGCAACAAAACATAATTTAACAAACACAGCATTGTGTTTTTGATCCAATGCATCAACTTACCTCTCTTGTTTATGAAACCCAGTGAAAAGGCAACTTATGTTGATGGATACGTTGAAGGGAGCTGCTCTGAAGAGAGATATACATTGATTTATGACCTGTGTGATTAAAATCATTGATTCAGCAAATGCGTAAAGAACGAAATGTAAATAATAATGTACTAGAGATTGTCCGTTGTGAATTTGGCTTAATCAGTTAGGGTATTGGCAGGGAAATGTTGGACACGATGACAATCAATGGGCATTTGCATGGTCTCTTATCTTCAACTTGTACTTAACGCCAGCTATACCAAGATTCAGTCCACCAGTGAGCGTAGGCTTCTGAGTAGCTGCTTGCGACGAGGCGGCGAATGCTAGCAAGGCATTGTGCCGTGACTACCTTTTTGTATGTCTGTTTGTATATGATTATCAAATGTATCCATTCTAATCCTATCGTACAGTGACCCGATTCTTTCCACAAACCCACCCCCAAAAATGTAGAATGATTCTAAATTATATCCAAGCTATTCTAAGCAGGAGGAGGTAAAGAAACATAGTGGTCCGCAAACTGATACAATTTGTATTCCATTCTTTACTGCATGGTGATTGCATTAACAAGGGGTTGTAATGGCTAAGAAAGCTCTTCATGCTTTGGTTGTCAAGTATAAAAAAAACTACGCAGTACCAAAGCAATAGCATAAAAAACAGAACAGTGCAGCCATCACAGTTTCAAGTAGTTGTTAACTGGCCGAACAGGCATTCCTAGAATTGGTTGGTCAAGCATGGAAGCACCGCAACAAACTGCAATTGCTTATGAAGCATCACTCAGCTAAACCGCAAAATAAAGTGGGCCTACCACTGATATCCTTCGCCAAAACATATATGACTTTGCAATGTCTTCTCCCACATTATTAGCAATTTTCAAAACAGGCGACATAAGAAATTCTTGATTCGTGTTCCCGGACTGATTCTAAACCTTGAACCAACAAGCTACTTTCTAACATTTGGCAAAACGTTGTGATCATCATAAATCAAGTTCCTGACGCTTTTCTACAGAATATCTGTTAAAAGAGGGCCAAAGAAAGAAAGCAAGTTCCCTTCTAGCAGATCCGCATGTGGACGAGGCAGTAAGTAAGCGTGACACCTGGAGCAGAAACATAATGAATGTACCTATACCGCAAGTTTACATCTTGTATTCATGTTGCAAAAAGGTTGGGAGCATGTGTGGCTGTATTTTCTGCCCCTTTCTGAAGGAATCCCTGCATCTTTCTTTCTAGGGGGGGGGGGGATCTATGACTAGAATTGTAAGAATATTCCCAAACGACCTTTTTCAGGTTCCTAGGGCTTGAGATGAATCCCGATATACCATCTTCAGGGTAATTCCAGTTTCAAACAAATTCAATTGTGGACACTACCTAGTAAGTAGGTTCAGTGGATTTTTAAATAGTTTTATTAGGCAATAAATCTATGCTAGAAGATGTTGAGAGCTGCACCAATGAATATCGCAAGATTCACAACAATGTAATATGTGTATTAACAAACCTCATTCTCACAAGTTATAAACAAGCAGACTCGATGTCATTTCATAGGAATATCATCATTTGTTATCATATCTATTTTCAATCTTGAATGACACCATTAATTACATTTGGTTATAAATACAAACGATTAAAAACAAACTTGGGAAGACACAGTAGCCCTACCACAGAGCAAAACATCTAAGCTTTCATCAACTAAATAGCAAACTGCCTTTTGCACAGGGACCTAACGCCTAGTGCAGGAGGTTGTTAGACCTAACACCCAGAGGGACGGTAAGAGGAATATCCTATGCCTTTGAGATCAATTTCACTTGAAGATGTCACTATTGAAACGAGATCTCATGTCACTTCCAAAAGGATAGCAATTTCACAATCATGCAATATGCTTTTTTCATCCTTTCTCAGATTGGCTCTCGGAGACATGCTGACAATTTTGTCCCATTCTTATGTTCAAATAGATTCCTGCACATAAAATGTTTGAAATGTCACCAAGTGAAGCATGGTAGCATCTTCACTTTAATTCAATGCTTGAAATGTCACCAAGTGAAGCATGGTAGCATCTTCACTTTATTCAGTTGGCAAAAGAAAAAATCAAACTCTGTTTGTCACGCTAAATTACCATCTAAAAGGGCATTTTGCCAGGAAATGTTCAAGCCATGCGTAATTTGTGAAACTAAAAAACTAGACTTATATCAAGCAAATGACAAACTATCTAGTGCACAAGGGTAGTCAGAATACCCACGAGATGTTTTCAGATGCTACTCAGAAATAATCAATGCATCAATGATCAACTTACATTGACGAAACTCAAAGTTCTGTGGTTTCGTTTAAATAGTTTCTAAATGAAAATTAATATACTAATTCTAAATATTCACACGCCTAGAGGCTTTGTAATGGACGTTGGTGTATATGTTACTCAAACATCTCCCCTCGCTTTGGTCTCAGCAAGTCAGCAACTTGGATTTAGCATTGAAGCCTTAAAAATGAATCAAAACCTGTGTTGAGGTGTGTTTATCATTACTCATGGCCTTGGGACCAGCACCAAAGTCTTAAACGAAATCGTTTTATTCTTTTTAAGTCCGAAAGATTTTAAAAACAAAAAGCATTTTGACGGTTTTCCGAACCGTCCTTCTCAGTTGCAATGCGTTAGAATAGAGGCCTCTCCCCTAGGCATGCAAATAAGGCATTTGCTCAGGGTAACAAGCAAATGTAAAAAATAATGATTGCTCAAGCCATCAAGACTGAGTACAAGCCATCATGTTCAGTCGATGCAGCTGAGAAACCTGTCGGTCTACGTATTTATCAAAGCAGTGGATGTCCGTCCCTTTGGCGTCAAGCTCGTTTCAACCGAACTGCGGAGTCATAACCAGGAAAAACGTACTCGAATAACACTCTTCCAACCAACAGTCGATGACACAATAAAACGTCTAACACATTGTCCAACAAAGAGCTGACAACTCTACATTGTAGCTCCATAACCCCACGAAGTATTTGATGCCTGTGTGTGGTAATCTTGGAATTCCAGCATCTCTGGATTAGGGTGAGTAGGAACATGTGGATTAACTTGCATGCCATTCAAACCAGACAGGTTCATGTAGGATGCGTAATCCTGGCTGCTGCCGCAGTAACGTTGGGAGTTGCTAGTCTGCGATGGCAGATAGCCGTGGTAAGTGGTGGAGCTTCCTCCTGCGCAGGGACTTAAAACTGGTGAAGACTGAAAGCTCCGTTGCGGATCCGAGACAGTGCTATATATTTTAGAAGAGGCGGGGCTCCAAATACTGCTGGATGAGGTGGTGGTGGTGTTGTTAGAAGTGACGGTGCTCTTGAAGCTTGAGCTAGATGATGTGTTTGGTGTACTCACTGGACTAGCAGTTCCAGTGGAAGCTGAATCGCTGAGTTTATCACTAGAATTGGAAACGCTAGACTTTTTGTTTTTTCTCCTTTTCTTGTTTGGCTTTCTGCCTGTGCTTGGCACGTCTGTTTTTGAACCAGACCTAATAAAAGAGAAATAACATTACGTTCCCTGGAATAACAAGCGTGGGTAGGGGCTCACTTCTAACCAGTGATCTCGTTTATTACCTCATCAAATTCGCATACCTGAGCCTTCATAATCGCGTAACAAATTGTTTTAACAGAGGCAGCACTCAAGCCAATGCTTTGAAATGCACAGGATGATCACGTGGCTCCCACGGCCGAGCTTCTGCGCTGAATATTTCGTGTACGAGTATTGCCTCTGGGTTCACTATTGGGTAGCACTGTTAACGACATAACCGCGGAAATGCTCAAGGGCGTGCTTTGCAGGATATTCGATAACACAGTGCCCATCAACGGAGTGGACAATACAGAAGTAGACCACCCTTTCTAAATATTTACCGACAACAATCCAGTGCAGTTAAAAGGTCGTAATTGAAGTTTATGATAGTTAGGAAAATGGGATGATGGTTATCTGTTATATAGCGCATTTTACGTGCAGGTGCAAAAGGAAACAATGACGGTAGCTAAATACAAGATAGGCAACTGAAATAGGTGATTCCCAGCTACGTTTCCCATCCCGTCTGAAATTTTATATATAGTCAAATAGTTTCATAGTATGACATTTCTTCTTTTTGGTAAACACTGTATTGCAATCGCTATGCCTTCAACATCTCGAGACAAGAAAGAATAAAATTTATGTACGAAATGCTTGCTATAAAGCGTTTACTAGTTATAAGCGATTTGTTATTGGCGATTCACCCTGGCATTATTGGTAGAAGTTGATGATTTTGATGATAATGATGATTTCAATGGTGATTACGTTGATTGTCTCGGTGAAAATAGCAATTACGATTGAAATGATCGTCTTTGATGGTGTACGTCACATAAACAGAGTCACAATCATGTGATGTAGCAAATTACCGTCTAGACTTCATTTGCAAGTAAAAATAACACTCATTAAAGCATGCTAAAATCATTAGATGCAGCTTTCATATCGCAAAAAATATGAAGTATTATAACAACAGCAACAACAAAGTAATCGAGTCAAAAAGGTTTCAATAGAAGTTGCAAAAATTAAATTAACGCTGGAAAGGCGTCCTTGATTACAATGACGGTTATAGACACGATGATTACTGATTGGTGATGACTGATGTTGGCGCTGGTGATCACGATCATGATGATAGGATTGATCATTATGATAGGCATAATGATTACAATCGCTCCTACGTGATGAAGACATTGACGATTGCGAAAACAGCCACGTGGAAAAAGGCCTCTGAAGCTTTGCTATAGAAAATGCTCCTTTATTTTGCGCTTTGAATGGACTATCTCAAGCTTTTATGCATTTGCTACTTTGTTTGACAATAAGCCATGCCCTCAGATCTCCGAGCTTAGATTCAGTGGCCTGCTTTTTGACAAGAGCCATAAAACAAAAACGACGAGACCAGGAAACCATAAACAGTCTGTAATTAATCTTACTTAATTAAAAACGTTTTATGTACAGAAAATAATCCTTCAAAGAATTGACCACATAGATAAACGCACAAGAAGACTAGCAGAAAATAAGCCTTCTATTGTTCTTGTTCACCTACTGCCTAAAATCTTCAAGAGTTTCGACTTCTTATTTCTCTGTTACCCAAGGAAACTTTGATGATAATGACTTCTGTGTACTTTCGTCTAATGAAAGGGGCTTTTCCATCTGAGTGGTAAATTTATGTAATTGAGCGTTCATTCAGACAGCTATGGTGATAAACATCAGAGTTTCACGCATGAGCACTATAGCCTTATCAGGAGAAACGTATGCCGGCCTGTAATAGAACTTCATTAGCATTTCGAGGGTCTTTAAGCTAAACTATCATGCAGAAACCTCCGAAGGATACTTGCTTGAAGTAAACACCGATGATAACGGTATACCTCTGACTTTATCAAAGATTATTGTGAAAACGCTGAATAATTTAGCAAGGCAATCAACGAAATTGTTTGCCATCTGTCACAAGTTCGTGATGACACGTGGGCCAAGCTATATGCGCTGGTGGTGCATAGAACGGGACTTCTGTAACCTGGCACTGTAGATTTTATGCTTAATGCAACCATTAGGCACATGCACATCTATTATATGGCTTTAACTTAATACATGAAAAAGAGGCAGTGAGAAATAAAGGAAATCCCTATACAAATTAGTGTTGGGTGAACACAGAACTGCTGATACGAAAATAGCATTTCAATATAGTTTTGCTAAAGTCCAGAGCATAGCACAACATCAATAATCGTAAATATGCCGTTCAAGTTAAGAAGTTTCGCTGCACGTATCAAAACATAAGCGACCAACGTACCTGAACACGTGACTCCGGCAGGTTGATCTTCCTTGCGACTTCTTCCCTCATGAAGATGTCTGGGTAGTGTGTCTTCGAGAACAAGTCTTCAAGGATTTCTAGCTGAGCTTTTGTGAAAGTCGTTCGCTCTCTTCTTTGCTTCCTCGGAAAGGCTAAAATTGTACAGTTCATGGTTAAGCTTTGATACCAATGATACCAAATTTGGGCTACAAATAAGATTTTCAACTTAATATTTTTACTCTTTGTTTGGTTTTCCAGCTTTATTTCAAAGGTCCTAAGTAGTTTGGAAAGCTAGTAGTTTTTCTAGGATATGGAATTTTTTAAGCTAATGGGAAGTAGTCGTTCAGTATGCATGCCTACAGAAGAACAGCCTCTCGGGGAACCGTGAGACTGCCCTTTATTAGGCAAAATATAACTGATGTGGTCAAATGGTTAGAACTGGTTCAAAGTTTAGAGAAAATCGAAATAGTAGTCAAAGCTGTATGGACATAATATATGACTTTAAAAAGCATGAATTCTTATATTTAATGCATTTTTGGAGGGTTATGACAATAAGCGTATATCTGTGCATTTTAAGTTAATGTTAGGCCAATAGCAATATCACTAGTGACCGGAAGCCAAGTGCTATTCAATCAAAATCTCCTGACTAATTTCATTCATGAATAATCTAATCTTCATCAGAGATTGGAGCTATACATGTCACCGAAACTAAACATTATCCAAAGACATTGAAATGTTCTAGCACAACTTTTCCACGGAAGATGGCGGGAGAAGTCGTAATGGGTGTTAACCAAGAAAGAAGTTGGTTACGCAATTATCTCAACTGGCACAACAGGCTGTGTGGCCAATTGGGTGAGCGAGATTCTTTACACGGCCTTCGCAAATTAAAGGACAACGCACGAGGCGCTTAAAAATAGTACAAATCTAGACTAGGATGGAGGGAAAAGTAGTCAAATTAACAGATATTCAAGCATTATACTAATAATGTAAAATTCTGTTTAAATTATGGATAACTCATACTTAGTAGATTCACAAGATCCAAAAACATCAGAAGTTTCCGCAAAAATTAATTAATTACCATTTTAAACGAATCTGATAATCCATTACAGTTTAAGAGAACTGTTCACCCGCAGCCAATATGAACTTGCAGAAATTCTCATTTAAAAGGAAGCTACAATATCTAAATTGATTTCAGAGCTGTGGGAATCCTTTACCTGGGTTCTGATGAACCAACTTCAATTTGTTTACAGATAGCTTACACCTAAGTAACTGGGGCATGGAGTTTAGACAGGGCCTCAGCTTGGCCATAATGAAGAATTGCGAACACAAATAAGCTTCAGTAAGCTAAATATTCCTAGAAAACGGTAAACAATTTATAAGGAATCTCTATCCCCCACTTAGTCATTAACGACGCTTCTCTTCCTTGCATTTTATTCAACCATTTTAACTGAAGCTTCTCCACTTTCAAATGTTTCACATGGTGAATCAGAGAACAATTTTCAGTTCTATAAAAACAATTCAACTTGACCAAAACGATCATATCAAATTGTAGCAATAATGCGAGCCTGTCTAAAGAATGGCAAGCGCTTAACCGTTCTTATAACATTTTAACTGAAAGTTTGCAACTGTAAAGACAGTGTTATTCTCTAACAGTGCAAAATAACAGAAGCCCTCGGCTGAATCTATCACCCTGGCGAAGAAAACTGTTCGGGGACTGTGCTGCTCTTTTCAGACCCTTTATGTGCACGGATTAATCCTGCCTAGGCCAGTGACTCTATCGGGCTAAGTCTCTAATGAACTCAATCACAAAATTTCTTCTTATACCGCTGATTGCTTCTCAAATAACCAGAATTTCTTAGCTGATCTCCCTTTCAGCCGCTTAGTTGGTCATTTACGTGACGTCGTTAACGCACCGAGTCGCATTACCGGTGCATTGTGCCCCCATTACCCGAGGTTCTCACTTCTCCTGTTTAGATTTTGGCCGACACAGCCAAGTGGGTAAACATTCTTAGCTAATACAACTGCTACTAAACATAGATAGAGCGTTCATTAATGTCGCATATCGCTCAATCGCTCGACATGATTGGATTAATTACGCCTTTCTCAAAAGCACAATTACATGCAGTGAAAATGAGAAAAATTATTACTAATGGCCTAAAGACATTAATTATTCTCTGGGTAGAGAAAAAAAGTCACATTTAAAGATTTGAAAAAATTGATTTGCTTTCATGAAAGGCATGATTGGATTAATTTCTCGAAGATTCCAGCTATGGAAAAGTTGAGATACATTGTGAAAGGAAAATCACTTTAATTAATCCGCTATCGAATAGAACCCATTCGTATATTCTTGTTTTCTTCTTGGTTCCATGTTTTGGAGGTAATCCTGGTTATCTAGTAAAACTTCATTAAGTTCGTTGCTGGTATTTGGGCCTAACATCGAACGCTAGAACTAAGCAAACCTGATTTTCTACTTATCCTGTTAACCATTTAGCAAATCATTGTTGCAACCATTTTCGTCAATTTCTCTGTATATGCCATAAGAGAGAACGGCTTATTGCATTATTCTTGTAAAGAGTGGAGCCAGAGTCTTAACTGCATCTATGGCTAGACTTCTCACGATACCAATCTCGATTTGGTTCTTTCGATTATGTACAAAAATCTAGATAAAACCTAACAGCTACAGGGAAGATTTTGACTTGAAGTCTAGCAATCAAAGCCTGGTAGAAATTCAATGTTTAATATAATAATACCTACTGGATCCTTTGTGCATTAGTAAACATTACTGTAATCTGCAAAATTCCCAGGATCGGTGCAAGCTGTATTAGAAAATGAATTGAATGATCTACACAAACTGAAATTTGTAACAAAACAGTAACGGAAATGATTTTTCTTACCACAACTAGGGGCCAGTGGGTAATGAAGATTGACGCTTGGGTATCCTGGAAAGCCCATACAGTTGGGCGGCATCGGTGAGTAGGATGGCATATTGTTGTAGGGCCAGGCCATTTTTTAATGAGCGTGTTGCAAACACGTTGTAAATCCTGGGCTTAGTGGAAGATTTGCAGCGAAAAAGCGACTAATCCTTTGTGTGTGGAGATCGCTTGCCCTTGTGCAGACCAATTTGCTGTTCACACTTCTGAAGTTACTGCTGTAGATACTGCGAAGAGAGAATATAAGTTTGAGGATAACTCGTGTTTTAGGATCTTAGCTTGTCATCACATGCGAATGTCCATGCCCTTCCCCCGCCCATTGATGACACTCGACGACCGCTCTCGGATGTGCCTTCTCTCACCAGTGTCTGTCAAACTAACACCAGGCACATTAGCTATGTAGTGATAAAAGGCTGGCCATTGACACCTCACGCACGACGAGGTATTGTTATCAAAGGCGTCGAGGGTGGCGACTTCAGGACTGCAGGATCTACAGTCACGGTGAGATATTATGGTTTGCTGTTCCTCTGCTCAAATTTTTGACAAACAACACCATTTCTTATGCACCAAGGTCAAGCTTACTTGACTCAATCAATTATTGTACTTGACTTGAATTTTCCCCTTGTATTAATTAACCCCAACAATTTACCCCAATCCTTGGCTTTTCCTTTTTTCCTTATTTTCAATCGAGAGATCATTTGTAGTTCACACGAAAAGTATTTACTGCCCAACTTTTTCTAAAGCTCAAATGTGCAGATGCAAAAATTTTCTCGATATAGTAATTCAACATTGTGAAATAATTTTGCTTTAATTATTTTTCTACTGTAGTAACATCTGCAAAAGATTCCGATTCGTACAAATAGGCTTTGCACAGCACGACTGTATATTATCAAGGTGCCTGAAGAATTGTTGTTCAGTCTGCGGTTACTGTGTGGAGGGCCAGAAAAAAGAGGATAATTTCGGAAACCACTCCCATACAACGCCTACAGACATCGTTCTCGTCAAATAGGTTTTTGAATAATTAAATAATTGCCTGGGCTGAGCAATAACTTTTCCGTAAATATGCACGTTGTTGCAGTGCTTTGAATCAAATATATGGATTATTTTCGCAGTCAACCTGTAGGAAACAGGGATCATGGAATCCATCTCTGCAAAAATTGGTACCAATGACGTTTGTTGGCAAGTGTAAATTTCCAATGCGCAATCAAATCAAGTACAATTAAGTCATAATCCTCGTTTATCTAACGACAGCTGTATGATGTTCGTCACTTCGCCTCTGCATTTGTCCTGTACGTAACTTCACTGTTACAAAACTTTCAGTGAATTTTCTCGTCTATACATTAGGCTATTACGTTGGAATGAACAATGGACTCAAAAGATACAGATAAGAACTCCGCCCGAGATCTGGTGTTTTCATTTGATACCCCATCAGTTTTGGCACTGAATAGGTTTCTTAGACTGAAGATTTTATCGAATTTTTTCGTTCCTATGACTACTGTTTACAACTCAACAAATTGCTGATTGCAACAAAAATCCCCGATTAAAATTGGCGCAGGAAAACACGACAGGTGGTATGTTAATGCCAAACAAAAATATTTTGCTCCTGGCTGTCTCTGTAATCGAGATATCAGAAATTAATCTTTAGTTGCAAAATTTTTAAATTTAGTCCCTAAAAATCTGTTGGTGCTAAATCCTATTCTTCATCATTGCATGTGATACTAATGTCTTGTAATTACATGTGGTAGCAGCCAAATTCGTTCGTTAAGTTGAGATCTTTTAACAGGCTTCTAGTATAGCCCAAGGCATCAAGCCCTGTAGTCTTTGGTGCCCTATCGTAAGTTCAGTGGTTTGCAGATTAGATAAGGAATAAATGATTAATCTTCGAAATATAACAAATCAAATTTTCTAAGGCAGGCTATTTCATCAGAGGATTTCGGTGGACTGATGTAGTATTAGGTCGCTCCACTACACCTGTGGTGGAATTTAGTAAGGGAGGCTTAAAGGGGAAATTCTATTGGGATGCCACGGAGCATTCGAACAATCGGCTGCCGAATGGCACTTTTCAGTTATTTGTCATGATGCCACTGAGAAGACATGTTCTGTAAACAGTTACAAAACGAGGCGATTCACAAGGCAGGCTCGACTATGTGACGCTTCTTTTTGACACAAAGCACGTGCAACGAAAAGGTGTTGTGCACAGCATTGCCCGACCACATAGGAATCTGATGTCATGCAAAACCACTTAAGTCATCTAGAAGAATGTCCGCTTTTCATTGAAGCCCAGCCCATAGAAGAATACAAAAATATTAATTTCATTAACCAAGAATGCCACTATTTATAGCAATTACAGTTGAATTTTATTCTGACTCCGAAATGATGGGATGAAATTCATCACCCTTTATCTCAACGTTTAATCCTCAACCTGAGAAGTCAAGCCAACAATAAAGGTCATCATCACATCAAATCGAATGTGGCAACCATTTGAAAGAGCCTTTTAATCGTTTTAATTACATTTTACGGTAATTGTAATCTTCGCTCTGCTAACTTTCAAAATAAGCCAAAGGATGATCAGCAAAATACAATCTTGGATACATAACGTGCTTGTAGCCTATCAGAATTAAGTTGATACATTGAACAACGCAACACTCTAGCGGACACTCATTACCGCGCACGGATATCAAGGACATGATCCGCTTGTTAATTGCATCCACCCCGTAACGCTTTTAACGAACTTCTTTCTGAAAGGACCTTAGTGGTGTATTTTGAGAACTGCGCTTCGCATGAACGGATCTAGAAGTGTATGCGCTGCAGAATTTACTACGCTTCTTACGAATCAACTTGCCACAATCGAGCAGCCAATTCTAACAACTTCTTTAACTTACAAAAGCAACAAACTTCAGCCAATACTGCCTTTATAACTATGCAAAGTAAAATATGGTAGCTTTCCCAGGCACTATCGCTTGGATAAATGGAGAATGAAGTGTAAATAAAAGAGACATAAGAGACCAGCAGGATAAACGAGACCAGAAGGATAAATGAGACAAGAGCTTCTGGGCTTGGCTGGGCTCAATAAAGTTTTCCGTTTAGAAAAGCATCGAATAATTGTGGCACTGGACTGCTATTGTCTTTATGAATAAAAGCAGACACGAAAATGCATACCATTGTATTCATATCTTTGCAATATAACTATCTATCAACTAGAAATTCATAACCATCACGATTCTGTCGATTCTGTCGAATTCTATACACGTGATCAGACTCTTAGACTTAAACTTTGAACTTGTACAGTTTATACATCACGAAAGTACTAATCTCAACATAGACCCAATTAAAGAAAGATTGTTTAAATTCCGTTTGATAAACCATAAGATTGTGCAAACGGATGAAAATTGTGTTTCGAATGAGCATTAACGACCTTATAACTATTCCAGTGCAACTTTGGACAATAAGGCTGTTGGTCAGCCACGCTTAATATGAAAATATATTTTAAATTAAAGTGAAGTTAAAGAGAAATTTACCAGTAAATTTTTTTATGAAATCTTTGTATATTTCTTTATCAAGACCTGTCTTGCATACATGGTAAAGGTTCCTAAAGAAGCAATGATGAAAAGTATTGTCCAGTCAAAGCATGATGCCAAAGGAGAAGCGATAGCTGAAGAAACACCATTTTCATGACAGGCAAGTTACAAAATTCCCTTTCCAAGGCACAAGAAGGGAAAAAGATTCATTAGCTTATTCATCATCTTTAAAATGTGAGTTGGACGCAAGAACTCATTTCATTAACATCTGAAAGGTTTGTAAAAATATTGCCGCTGATTGCCAAATGTTCAGATGCTATGATAACATAAACGTAAAAAACATGAAACAGGTTGTGAAAGGACTTTGAAAAAAATATTCATCTTTAAAGATTGTGGAAAGAATAATCTCTTCGTGAAGATAGACTTTTTAATTTCTATTGGCCACCAATTTTTGTTATAAGCTTTCACCTTACTTCAGGGGCCTTCTGTATGGCTGGTTCTGTCATATTCGATGTCAAATTCTGCGAAAAATGTTGTTTGCTGTTTGAGGAAAAGCTTAGTTTTAAGAGACAAATTCGTCTAATTTACAATGTGACGCATGTATTTTTATGCATGATGAAAATTTTGAATACGTCGTGGTACCTAGTTGTTGAAATTCATATGATCTTGGTCTTCTTTCTTTACATAATGGCAAATACTTTCCATTCTTTCGTAGATATCTCTAATGATGTCACCAAACATTCTACAATGCGTTTTGGAAAATAGATAGCAATTCAGAATATTTTGTTCCTTCAGTATACGAAAATTTGTAGCTGTTCTTGTATGTTTACTCTTGTGGTATTTTGGTAAAGATTTTCCTTGCCTACATAAAGTTCAATTTTAGCTCTTTTAGTTTAAATTCAAGATAAGTCAACCAGAAATGATGCAAAATTCCGTACCATAAAGAGCTCTCTATCCATGTTTGTTGCATTTTTCAGTGTTATTTTTTACTACTGGTAAACAGAACATCAAAGGAAATCAGAGGAAAGGAAAGGAAATGAAGTTTGATAACTTAATTAGACGCGAAAGCATCAAAGTACCATGAAAGGAGGGATATCTGAGAAAACTAGTTTTACTTGTCAAAAATGGCTTCAGAAATTTTCATTCCAGACTGTAGCAAATGGATGCTTGGCGTTATCTTGATTACTGGCTCAATTAAAGCAAACAAATGGAGAGGGCTGAAAAGGTTGTTTGAGAGGCACCAGCTAGCCACTGTGATAAAGAAAGTCGTCAACGCTGCTCTAGGCAGTTAAGATTTACTTTTGAAAACAAGTTATCAAGTCAAAGACCTGTCTGCATATACGCAAATTCTATTCAATGAAGCAAACCAGAAACTGCCCTGACAACAAATTAATTTATTGCTTAGAATGGAAGTCAGTTTATATGTATTTCTTGCCAAGTATGTTGAAGCTGTTTCGTTGATTGTATCCGTAGAGAATGATTCAAAAAGTAAAAAAAACATCAAGACAATTTGCTTTCAGCACTTCAAGACACCATATCAAGTTCGTCTAGCGATGTCACACTGTTTTTGGTGTTTAAAAACCGTTATTTAGTCACTTATGCTGGACACCATTTTAAGTGCCACTAAAATGTTTAAAGACGTGCAGATCAACATAGGAAAAGTCTTTAGAACCAGTCAGATCTGAGTGACTCTTTAGCTTTCCAACTCAGATTAAAAGTTAGCTTTATTCTTCGGTCATGTCAGATTTTGGCCCAAGGAATGATTTTGGGTTTTTAATCTGTCTTTTCATCTCTTAAGCCAAGAAATGACTGGAAACTTTGCGGAGATTTTGGGTTGGCAAACTTCAGTTCTACAATACGCGAATGGTTTTCATAGAGAGAACAATGCAAAGTTTCCCGGCTTATTATTCGTGAATTGTTGGTCACGTCAAGTCAAATAAAATGGCGGCATAAATTTTTATTCAAATAATAACTTTTGTCTGATGTGTACTTGTTATCAACATCTGAACAAGTTTTGATATATATATGAAAAAGAGAGTGAGGAGGTATAAAATGTAAATGAAATAATAATTAAAAAGCAAAGTATGTTATTGGTCGTAACAAATGAAGATGAATAACTGCATCAGTTGGGAAGAACGAGGGTCAAGTACGCTTACGATTTGACTGACAATACCCATTTAGGTACTTTTCTAACTCCAATTACTTCTCTCTGACAGCCACGGAGAGTAAACAGCTAAATGTTTCTCTGTTTTTCATTATCCATATTAGCTGGAATAAACAAAGTGTCCGAGGCCCTTTGTTTACCGCGTTCGTCTACACACAAGCAATTGCACGGGTGGTTTCACTTTTGGTTGAAGGGTGAATTAGGGGATGGATGCTGGTAGTCAACTTAATACTTATTCATTACTTTTTTAACCAAGTCGAACGATTCGTTTGTTTTTCAAAAACTGAGAGCTGACAAGCATTGCAACGCTTAAAGCAGACTTCAGAATAATGAATTCA
The DNA here is from genome assembly GCA_003864495.1 of Nemopilema nomurai. Lineage (NCBI taxonomy): Eukaryota > Metazoa > Cnidaria > Scyphozoa > Rhizostomeae > Rhizostomatidae > Nemopilema > Nemopilema nomurai. Next base: position 31,353 of record PEDN01001416.1, read on the forward strand.
GCTTTAGATTCTTGAACTGAATTCAAAGCAATAACTACCATGTCAATGTCTGCTCGAGACATCCTTCACTATCCACATATAACTACCCTGAGTTGTTTATCTCGCTTTCATAACACTCAGACACTGGGTGGGCCATCCCGTTTTAGGACTAATGGGTTTAGTTTATTTACTTCACCACGGGTGATTCACCGTTCGTTGCTACACATGCGAATAATCCCAAAAATTGAGCTAAAGTTGCGTCTTCAACTTCTCTTTCGTCAGCTAAACTCGACCCCTCAACACAACTCCGATGCATGGAAAGCACTGTTAATTACTGTTTATAATAACTTTGAGATGGAAAATCAAAAGCGATACAAATGAAATCTGATCAAGAAGTTGAGAGGATTTTCTTCCAAGATGTTGTGTAACATCATAAGCCATTCTTAAAAAGTTTTACAACAAGAAGATTTTCGAAAAAAGAGGATTTCCGTTTGAAGAGGGGATGAACTTGGACATTGACAATACCTTGAAAGTTACATCAACCACAAAGTTTACGTCTTGCCAAATCTAATTAACTTTAATAATTCTTTCCAAAACTTTTAAACATTACACTTCCTTTGGCTCCTCTTCTTAAAAACCTGAAGTAATCACTTTTGTTTAGAATCAGCGACAAGAACTTCACGATTTATTTCGGTCTGAGCCTTCGAAATGCACCATATGATCAACACAAGGCATCTAATAGGTTTATCAACTGGATTAGCAATTGGTGTGAAAACATGTTACCCTTTTTGAATTGAGGCGACTGTTACTGCGCACGAAACAGTTGTTCAAGCTATAGCACTAGGGAAACTGCGTAGGAGCGTATGAGTTCGGCAATTCAAAGTTCATGGATTAGATGTGTAAGCCTATTCCAAATTGTTAACAGAAACAAAATACAGTCCCTGTGAATTGGGTTGTTTAGGCTAAATCTTGTGTTAATGCTAGCACGAAAAGGAGAAGTATTCCAAAGCCGGATTTGCGTTGCCTTACACTAGGAGCGAGGGATGTGAATTGAGGCTTTGTGACATATTTTTCTTAGCCTCGTCTCTTTGAAAAGATAATTCTTTCCGAGGCCTTTCCACTCCTTTCTGCTGCACTGTTTCTGATCAATCAATATTAAGTACAGTGACGGCATTTGATCCTATTAGGCGTGTGTCAGCCATGTGTCAGCCTCCTTTTAAGGCAAATTTTGTCTTCCAGTGCTAGAACGTCAAGAATAGGCCATCAAACGTGTTCCTTTCAGAATGGCCAAGGTTTAGCCGCTCTGAAATGCAGCATTGACAAAAGTAGCGTGATAATTCCATGTACATAGCGCTGCTTTTCCTCTTGGGCAATAACGTTCCATTGGCCTATTCTGTCAGCACTTAGTTAACTGCTAAGCCAGTTGTTCCAAAGCAAGTTAAAACGGAGCTTAATGCTACGAAAATTTTTATCAGCTTGTGTACGAGTAGGATAAGGCCTAAATTTGTTACTGAGTTTTCTGTTAACTAGCCATTAAGCCATTAACAATGTTACTGTTTAGGAATGAAATATTGTAACTCATTTGTAAATGCTAAATATTGGAACTATTCAGCTACATTCGTTTTCCAAAGCACAGCCCTAGTTCCACACCTACACACGTTCCTATCACTAGTATTGCAGTAAAGAAGCTGGTCTTTGTCCTTGTTTATAAGGAGACGACAAATTCATGTATAGATTTCACATATCTGGAATCATGGCAAAATTAAATGATGGATCGGACAGCTAAGCATTTGAATAAACAAACTAGAAATTGTCTTACCACTTTTTCTTTTCGGACTCTAAATATCATAACGAGATCATCCTAAGAATCAATCAAATTATCAAGAACCTAAGTAAAACTATTACACGATGATCCTTTGCCATCCAGTTTGCTCTTCATTTGTCGTTATAGAATTTCGGTAGACATCAAACATTGCTAATGCCCAATATATTTCATTGAATTTATTCTCTAGACGTAAACTTCATGCTTATAGCATTGCATGTCTATGCAACCTAACCCACCCACAAAAATCTGTTTAGTGAGTTCTATGTTTAGTCTCTGAAGTAATATACCTGATTAGGAGAGGCAATAAATTGAGGTTCAATTCTGGACTTAGACGCAAAATTCAAGTCATTTGAAATAGTATGCCTGTGTCATGTTATAGCGAGTCACCGCAGCCTTAAAATTTAGATCGAGCATCAGCACTGATCAGCAACCTAGTAAGTTGATCTATCATGATAAAAGAAAAAATAAACCCCATGCAGAATAATGGTGATATAGCAAGCCTTGTAAGAAAATTTTTATAAAAACATACTTTCTTTGTAATCGAGCGAAAAACAATGTTTTTAGTAATCGTTTTCTACCTAGCATTTGAAGGTATTTTTTAGGACAGTGAGAAGCTTTATGCATAACATTTCATCCATAATATCTCTCCCTGCGATATCCATTTCGATCAAGAATGCGAATTGAAAATACTTCATAGATATTTTGATATCATTTATCAAAATTCTTCTAACTATAAGTGAAAGATGATTGAGTCTACAGGGACCTAGGTGCCACTAAATTCCATTGTAATGAACCTGATACACTCCTTTTTCAGTATCTGTTTTGTTGTTAGAGAAAGTCATAATATTAGCAAGATCCTCAAAGAATAGAAGTTATTTGCGCTTTATGTCTGTTTTTGAGAGTCTCAAAAATAATTGATACTTTATAAGAACTTTTTAAGCACTGTTTGAGATGAGCATCAATCGCGATACGAGTGTAATAGCTCACTGTTAAGCAGTTGAGTGTTATACTCCTGTGTTTTGTTGACAAATTTACTTTTGTGGAATGCTTTACAACTATGGGCGTGTGACACTTTTAGGAGAATAGTATTTCTTGCACTGCTACAGAACATATTTAGGAAGACCAATACTGGAATTTCAATAAGCTACTTGATATCAGAGTGAGCGCTTGCTACATTTGATGGATATATTCAAAACAACATTGTTAATAACAGAACTTGTAGAAAATCTTTGGTGCAATTTTCAAGTCACTATTTAAGTTCAATGTCGGGGATAACCATAAAACTAAGCTCAGTTTTCACTGCATAACAAAACATTGAGATTTTCTGACTTTAGTAACTTTCCAGGATTGGAACACATTGCATAAGAAGTAAGAGTGTTTCTCTCTAAACATGCTTCTTAATTGGCATTGGAGTGAGAAAGCTGTGGATGTAGTCTTAATCACAACAATGTTTGTTTGAAAGCTCAGTAGCACCTTCTTTCAATAGAGTGTATGTGAGTGAAAGAGTTGGAGTGCAATTCAAGCGTTTAGCTTGTTCAACACTGTATTGTCACAGCCAGTAAACATTAGATTTGTGCCTACTCTAACGATGTCCCAAGCAGCTTGATTGACTAAATTTATGCTGCACTGATCCAGCATAAACCACTTCTCGGTTTCTATGTTGTATTACAAATAAACACGCCTGTTAAGTATTTCGGAAGAAAATAATAAGTCATCTATAAACTTTTGTAAAACTTTTAATCAATCTGTCTGCATTTTAAGGAATGATTTTGCTGTATTGATGTATAACACTAGCAAGTCAGGCGTTGCATATTTCATCAAAACTGTGACATTTGCCTTACTAGCCTGTTTTCTCAAGAGGTCAGTTGGGTTTTAGAGAAGAACAGGTAACGAAACCGTTATGTCTTTTTAGGAATCATATTTGAAAAATGCCAGCAACATGAGTTTCTTGGATGTGATCCACTGCTATCCCGAACGCTTCATTGAAAGACATTTTTAAAAACAGTACAAGCATCTCATAATATGGGATTGCTCCTCATGTTTAGCAGAATGTTTAGAGAAAATAGCAATTTTTGGTTCATTCATACAAACTCTTGCACTGCAGGCTACAACAGACCTGAAAATATTCCAAAGGAGACAGGAACTTACTGTGCACTGCACACAATCAACAGCAGATATCCAATAGTCCTAGCGTCATAGAATACACATGGGTAGCTAAAGGTGCTCGGTAGCTAAATATGCACATACACTGCCTGTCTTGCAAATGGTAGCCATCCTGCCGTACCCCATTCTAACTCGCCATGCTATCGTAAGCTACCAACATCTTTCTATTCCATTCCACAATATCCCAGAACAGAAGATTCGACTTGCGAATCAAAACGCAATTGGGCATCACCATGTTTACTGCGATCAAGTTTGTCATGGTTTTGCGAAAAAAGCCGCGCTGCAGATGTATAACATGCTCTTTAAAACAAAATCGCAATCCACAAATTAATTCCCTTAACATATCGACTTATATAGGTAAATAATATTATTTGCTTATCCTTGGTATTTCAGGATCACTCACTCACCTTCAAGCTTAACTTGCTTGGCTATAGCATAATACCGAATGATCCCTTCTCCTGCTGTCTATTGAGAAAAACGTTCTCACATATCCAACTGAACTCTCCACTTTTTAGCAACTATTACTGTGATCTTGTAAAAAGTTGAATGGCGCCTGATTGGCTCTGAGCCGCTATTATATTTTGGCGATTGTAGGCTCTTTTATGAATATCAAAAACTTCATGCCAGGGGGTATGTCAAAGGAGAGCGCATAAACAAAAAGCAAGTTAGGGTAATCTTCTGTTTTCCATATCAATGCTTCTGTTTGCCGTAGGCAGTGAGAACGTTTCACGTAAAATGATTCTATGGAACTGAACCATTTTCTTAAAAAAAGTACAAGTTGTCTCCAATTCGTTACATACTGTCAACCCCCGTAACTTTGCCTTTCATTTAATTTCAGTCGTGTTTGTCACTCAATTCTAAGCTTGAATACCATCAAAAGAATATCTTCTTAATCCGAACTAAGGCCGTGGACTTTCTGAAGCCAGATGGACTTTACTGCAAAGATAAAGACCAACCGAAATATGTCTAAAAAACGAAAGAGGCAACATCTGTAGTATCTAAGCCGATCTTTGATCGGCAACCCTTAGATAATTGACCAGATTGCGAGAGAGAGACGAGTGACATTGTAGACACGGTCGGATTTGCCTGTCTGATGTCGATGCCGCAGAATTTTGGCGCGCTTATTGTGAGTCATGTGACAAACTTATTCTTATGGAGGGATAATAGAGTTCCCTCCCATCCACGTATATTGCATGCGAACAAACGAAAGATGTAGGCCCTGTCAGTCTATGAAAATCGAATTAAGAATCCTCATCACATCTCGCCGTGAAAGTATAATAGAATAAATATCAGCATAAAGTTGGCGATTATATCGAGATTACAATTTATTTTGAACCTGGTACGGAGACATGTGAAATACTGTCATAGTTCATTACAGGAATAGTCTCTCTGTCTAGTTATTAACCCGTCTATTGGCAAGACGATATTGATATATTTTGCAGCTTAGTGATTTAAAGTGATGTTTATCTTCGAACTGACCTTCAATGGCACTAGGATAAAGGGTTAGGCCATTGATAATCATACTGCGATAGACAATTAAAAGCCAAAGGCTTTTACTGTTTTGTCCCTCTTTAATCATTTAAAATGTTATTTGCTTTCTTTCCAGAGATGATCACTGATCATCATAGTATTGTAAACCACTACAGTTTTATAACTGCAGCTTCTACCAAATACCAACTACCAAAGTTTAGCTATCTAGTGCGTTTGGGCGACAATTTTACTTTGGTTGGTCAAAGTGTTATGGAAATACGATTGCTCTAGAAAATATGGAAAAACGGGCACATTGTATGAAAAAAATTGGACCCAATGCAGATTAGTATCAGCTAGAATGTCATAAAGTAAAAATTTGTATTCTTATGAATTTTAAGCAGAACTTTCACATTTAATAACTGTTAATCACTAGGTACTAGACAAGATGAGATTAGTCAGTATGATAAAATTATGCAATTACAATTATGCAAGTTCTAAGTTAAGTGGATCGGACCCCAGGGCTGAAATGTATCCAAATTTTTCTTGCAACCTCTGGAAAATAAAACTTTCCTCGAGTATAATATGACTTTAGGAATATTTGATTCTTTAGCTATCAACCAGCCTTTTTGCTACTTCGGGACCTCATTTTAGAATTGAGCAGTGTGTTCATTAGAAGATTTTTAGCATGTTTTTGCAGTAAGTTAAAGGTCTTAAAATCTCAGTATCAAGTACATAGCAATGCAGTGGCTATGATCGTGATGTTTATTGTGAACGGCTATCCGAGGCGGTCCTTGTATTCTTTGAAGAGCTATCGCTAGGAGCTCACTACAATGCAACATGCTTGGGAAGGCATTGAAAAGGCTCGTCATTGCACGAATGTATAATCGTCTTGGACGCTTTCCTAACTTTCAAGTTTCAATGCATCAAAGGGCAAGTGTAGTTGCGTGACATTTAGGAAAACAGGCAAGATGATGCAGTATGGATTACAACGGTTTAATAAGATCGGTTACCGTTTGGCGCCAACAGGTTATACTGTACAATCTGGCCTAAAGAACTCCGATCGCCCTGTTGCAAACAAACAGAGCATTTGAAAGTTTATTGATACAACATTTTCTGGGGAAAGCAACCGAAATGCTTCATAGGGCAATGCTTGATATCAATTCAAAGCAGCGAGACAGTATAGAATGCATGAAGATAATTGCAAACGCTTGATCCGCGTCTAGTTATTTTGGGAAAAGAATAGGTACTAGTGTAAAGATAGCTGTTGTAGGCACTGCCGAGAGAAAGAGAAGGCAGAAAAATTAAGCAAGTCAGGAAAATCATTCAGTATGTTACAGCTTTTCGAATAAAGATAAGCAGAGTTGATTGTGCATCAATAATGATGGCCAGAGAACAATGATTTTCATGATCAACGCGATGCGCTTTCCTATTCAGGTTTTCAATAAGAATTTTGTTATGCACAGATGGTAAGATCATCAAATTCTGTCTGTCGTTATCAATTCACCTGCAAATCCGTAGACCATTCAAGACCTCTCTATCATGCAGCCGACCCTTTCATTCCAGTATCAACATAATTATCTCTCTCATTAGTGGAGAGCGAGTAGAAGAAACAACTGATAAAGAAGCTGTTATTGTGGCTCGGAGAAATGAAGAAAAACATTGAAAAGTCGTGGCAATAGTTTGCCTACATTCCAATCTGCAAAAAGGCCACCAATCAATCAGTAAGTGGTTGTTCACATATTTAGTCAAAGGATCAGTTGCAATTGAAATAAAAAGACAAGGCTTATGATTGCAGACTCAAAGTGATTTCATCCCAACAATAAAATCGCTCAGCACATTATGAAAAGTCAGTGATTCT